>OENT01000983.1:0-60777 GCA_900239685.1 Rotaria macrura
CCTCTTATCTCAAGAAGAGTTTCATCTGAAACTCTAAAAATGTAGGTATATGGCTAATTTTGTGTGCTCTATCGAACCAACTACTCAATTTCAAAATCTAAAATTCGTCGGCAACTTGCTTGGGTGGTGGTCTCGTGTACTCTCTCTTAATGTATCGCACTATGTAATCATTTTCTTGTGGAATACAGTTAAAAAAAACATTGTTCGTATACAGTTTTCGATGCATTCATGAATATTCACATAATTAATATCTATTTTTCTTCTTCAAGTTCAACTTGTTTCGTAATTACGTGACATCGTGTTATGTTAGGTTTATCTAATATTCAATTAATCTATTGAAAAATACGTTAGAAAGAAAACCCTACGAAAATATTGTTTTCCTGGTATCCGTTCAATCGAACTAACTGTTCGTAGATGTATGTGCAAGATAATGTATACATAATCAATGAATTTCTAGCACAGAATCGTATACGATCTCGTATCTAGTAATACAAACAAAAAGCATGTTTTTTGTTGCATTTGTCAATAAGCATCGCTCTCAATGAAAATACTTTTCATACATTGAATACGACTGATCTGAAAAAGATATTTTCTAGTAAACGCATGCATGTCGATAAATTCTTTGTAGCTATACATACTTTTTCAGTTTTGGTATTTCACTGAAATAGTGAACGAACGAAAGTAAACAAGTATGTTTCTATATGAAAAGATCAAAAAGATTTATTTTGGCTTATGCATATTCATCTAAATGAAATAGATTTCAAAATGAGCTTTTGTGAAATGAGTAAGAAGAGTACAGAAAAAAAATTCTCCACACCACGCTACGATAGAGATCACTTAATTGAAAATTAATCGTTGAATGTATTTATTTTATTCAGTTGTTTTAATGGATTGATACAAAAGAATACATATATTATTCATTAAGTATGCATGATGATAAGTGTTTTTATGAAGAATTGCATTGCCAATAGAAACCATAAAAGGTATAGATAAGTCATGGTGGCATAGTAGCGATATTTCTTCTTACTTATAAAATTCAATCCATTATAAAGAGAAGTATCAGTTTTTAAATCGAATAAAATTCTAAAAGCCAATGGAAAAGTATACAGTTTAAAACTTGATTTGTTATGAATAGATTTCTTTTTTGTCGACTTGAATGCAAATGACTTCATTTTCCAAAAGAAAAAAAATCAGATTATTATCACATTCACAGAATAGATTATAAAGTATATAGAAACATTAAATACAAGATCATTTTATATAAAAGATAAAGACTAAATTAATGTTTCACTGATAAATCCGTCTATTTATTGAACGCTTATATTCTTTAAATCCCCATTTGGTACATTGTGTTCATCATAAACGAAATAAAAATTTATATTGGGGTTCATAAAACTCGAAATCTTTCAATCGATTTAGTTGAATTCTTCTATTGTTTGATTGATGATCGAGATGGATCTCTATTAATTTCATATTAGTTGATTACGCTACAATAAATTCATGTTGTTCGAATGTGAATTAAGGTAATGATTTGAAATGTAAATTTTCAATCTTCATGCGGAATATATTAGACGAGTTTTAAACAATTACATGAATGTTACTAATACTTTTTAATCTTATTCCAAATACGTAGTATTCACATAAAATATTGTTAAAGAAACTTAATATATTATCTATATTTTGCCTATTGTACCATAAATGGTTACATACGACAAGCATGATATCACAATTCTTTTTCAAAATGCTAAAAACCAGAATATGATTATTCATGAAAGTTTTCTTCTGAACAAAACAGTGAAACTGACATTTGCCGAATATATGATAGAATATACAGCCAGGGGCGTACCGACCGGGGGGGGGCGTGGGGGGCGTAAAGCCCCCCTGCTTTTGAAAATTTTGTGTTTTTGGTACAAAAAAATTGAAAAAAAGCTCTTTTCTGGGGACTTTAGTTGCTGAATTGATATGAATAAAGACCTTACGCCTCCCCTGCTCTCGAGACTTCGGTACGCCCCTGTATACAGCAAAGAATCGATGACTATCTTCGACTTTCAAAGGTGTTTCATTGATTAGTTTAGACAGGAAGAGTTCGAAAAGAGAATGAGTCAATACTCAATTCAGCTGAATACCCGCTATTGATATTAACTATAGGAAAAAATCGAACCGAATGTGATCAACTAGATTGTGAAAAATTCAAAATTTACAAATCTGAAATCGATGATCAATTATTGAATTATTCTGTGGATTCTCAATCAGATAAATGAATATTTATATAGTTGAAAATGAATGTCGACAATTGACATAATGGTCTGTAGAATACATAAAATCCTATAAAATATAAGTGCAAAGTACCTTCTGTTGATTGAACGATAGACAAAAAAAAGTAAGAGAAAAAGCAAGTCTTTTATTTTGTTTTGAAATAAATATGATAGAAAAATGCATTCCTCGAAAGTTTCTAATTGAAAGTAGAACCATAAAATTTTAATGATGTTGAAGTAATCTTTTTCCTTATAGAAAAAACTTCACTTCAATAAATATCATGCGCAGAAAAAATGTTTGCTAAATAACGTCCATTAAAAGCATACATTAAGACGATAAATTGATGTAATCAAGTTTAATAGGATTACATGCAAAGACTGGATAAAGTAATTTTAAACAAAATCATTTATAATTTTTTGAAGATTCTCGAATTGATTCTTATATTTGCACTACTTCTCATTCAGAAAGGCTGTGTTCCTTAATTTTCAGAGATGTGAGATTTACTTACTAACTATTCTATAACCATGACATGATGATCTATTGAGTGTCACAAAAAAAAACAGTCGTGCACATTTTCTCGACTCTGTTTATCTCGTATGATATTGTTCATTGTAGTCTAACAAATGTTTTAGATCAGCAGAAGAATTTTATCTGTCTTTAAATCCCTTAACATTCAATTGTTTAGTCTTAATCATAAAATTTGACAATGCCAGATCAGTTTGTTGAATCATTAGAGCATATCTCTCATCAACTCAATCGACATGTAGCACCGACTATATTGCTTTTTGGTCTAGTAGGAAACGTTCTTAATTGTCTTGTTCTCTCACAAAAAACACTTCGATCAAATCCATGTGCATTCTTATTTCTTGCTTCATCATTCATTAGTATCATTTCGATTATTATTGGTGTACCCACTCGAATCTTAGCTGGTTGGAATGCTGATCCAACAGAAACAATACATTGGGTATGTAAGGTTCGTACGTTTATCGTGTTCAGTACGAGAACAATGGCAATATGGTTGATCACATTAGCTACGATTGATCGATGGCTATTGTCATGTATGGACATACATCGTCGACGAATGAGCACAGTAAAAAATGTTAAACGAGTGATATGTATCGTTGTAATTCTATCGGTTCTTTCCTATGCTCATATGCTTCTCTGCTATGAAGCTCATCATAATCATGGACCATTAAAATGTTATGGACAATCAATGGAGTGCCGTTTTGCAACAGATATTGTTTATTTTATTATAACAGTTATGATTCCAATCATTTTAATGGTCGTATTTGGTTTGCTGATTATTTTCAATGTTCGCAATCTTCATAGTCGATTACAAACAAGAACAATTACGTCCAGAACTATATTATCAAAAGGAAAAAAATCGAAAATAAAAAAAGTCGATCATAATTTACTTCGAATGCTTTTAGTACAAGTGATACTATTAATTCTATTTTTTATTCCACTAGCAATACAAAAATTTTATGTTACATTTAAACCATTGAATTTACTTACAGAACGAGAAGATGCTATAAATATTTTTCTGTACAATACCGAAGTCATATTAGCTTTTGCAGCAAGTGGTATGTCATTTTATATTTACACAATAAGTGGGGGAACAATATTTCGTAAAGCATCTATAGATTTTCTGAACCAAATCTATAGAAAATTAACTTGTCTATTGTAGCTTTTTGTTTTCTTCCATAAATAAACGAAAAGTAATTTACGAAACCAATATTAATTACAATTGGACAAGGCTTTAATTGATGTATTCGACTGTGCGAATGATGGATCATTGATGCTAGTGAATGAAAGCAGCAGAGAAGAGAATTGAAAAATATCGAAATTAAGTAAAATGAAAATAAACTTTTTTTCATTCAATTATAATGCAATAGTTCTTTGATTGATTATAAAATTCTTTGCAATTCAATCGAACTTAGAGTATATCAAGGTAATCTTACAAGAAGCGTACTTTTTGATCGAACAAGAAATCTTTCGACGTATTATACTTTTGGTTGACGGTCTTTTTCTAGATTTTCCGTCAACGTTTTTTGTTATTTGTTTTTTGAATAATCTCTTTCCATGTTCTATCATTGTTAGATATGAGATGAGAGGGTAATGTGTTGGAAAATATCATTCGTTTTCTCGTTAGAAAATTGTTGAAAAAAATGCATTGCTAAATTTGCATAATTCAGAGTTAGTTTTAGTTATTAGATCGTTTTTGAATAGGTCGTAGCTATTACGTGTTAGTATCTTTGCAATTCTAGCGGCTATTGTCATACTGGATACCACCAGAAATTTATCGATCAATGATTCTGTTCTTCGACATACGTGAATGAAGTTTATGAAGGAAAACTTTTGCAGTGGTTTCTCACATTTGAATTCATTGATTAATACATGAATAGACAGAAGTTAGTTTAAACTAATGACTTAAAATTCCATGGATACCATTGAACTTGAGTACTCATATCGATTTATTCATACTATTTTCATGCAGAATTTCTAGTTTTGCTTTTTATTTTGATCATTATCTATTAGAGATACGAGTGTTTCGAAGTGTAGGCCGGTCGATATATGTTTTCTAAAAACCTTATTAAAAATATGTCGTCTAACACGAATGTTCGACTTTTTTCAAACTATTCTTATGTCAAACAGTCAATTTCGAATCAAATTATCATTCAGCCGAACCCATAGAACGTTCAAATTTAATTTCTTGAATACAATATAACTTTAACTTATTTGAGATTGATATGAAAGACAATTATAAATGAAAAATTATACTATAATAGTCATATGTATTTTTTAGTCATTCTCTTTACCGATATCATATAAATTTGACTGTTTTACTCTAAATTGATTGAGGAAATTTATTGCATGTCGATTTATTCATTCGAATGTTCAAATAAAATGACTAATTGAAAAAATACCACATGCACGAGATTACTCTGTATTCTTAATAGACAAATAGAAAAATGAGGAAATATCACATTAAGTAATGTAGCGTGTCATTGTAAAAATATTCTTGAAAGAAAAGAAAACGATATCAATCGTTAACATTTGCAGTATTGAGTTTTCCACAAGAAAATAATCGGCAGATTTGTCGTATTACTTTAATGTGATTAAAAATATCATAAAGTTATCGAAGTACATGGATTCAAAGTATAGCAACCGCGTACATGAAATAGAAAACCATCACTGTCACCACTATCGAATAGTTTTCTATGAATTTGAAAATATTCTCCAACATGACTTTTGTCAATTTTTTTCAAATAATACTGAAGAACTCAGAGACATAAAATTAAGCCCATAAATGACTAGAAAACATCCATTTGTTAATACCATTTTAAAAGATTCATAACTGCATACGTAGAGTGGCGAATAAAAGTTAAGAACGCTTCATGTGTTTTATCGAGTTTTGCCGTCTTCAAAAAAACAGAGGATGTTTCTAAGTAGACTATTTAATTTGCAATCGAACAAGCTACACATATAGGATAATTTCTTCAGAAAAAGATATCAGTTCTAGAAAAAATCTCATTATAGTTTTTGTTTTGAAAGTACATGATAAGAAAAAATTTAGAAAACTAGACAAATTCACATCATTTCCATCTATCAACAAACAATCATAATGGAATTTCCAGGCACTCTTTTTCAATTTGAGTAATATTACTATGATAATTAAAATGATTTTGTTTCAAGAAACGTTGAAAAGTGGTGCATTGTCAAAAACACTGTTAGCTCAATCCATGTGGAATTAAAATGTGAATCACGATTCAGCTACTGTTGATAGTTCTCTAAAAAAAACACTGGTAATTTTATTATTCGAGCACACCGGGTGAGACAAAAGTTTTGCAACATTTGGTATTTTGCATGCATCTCTGTTCAGAAGTGTAATAGAAAATTCATCTTGTCCCCGAAAGTTTCACCGTCAAATTCTTTACAAGCTGCTGTTTATCTTATTCTAGAACAATAGAACTGCAGATTTTTTATAGGCCACATAGTATGATATTATGTGAAATGAAATGGTTCTACTTCCAACATATTTGTTTTCCTATTTGCAAACATCTTTCCATCTAATAAACAGGCACGTAAGAGATTTTCTATTCGTAATTTCAATGTATATCAGATGTTCTTTTAGAATTATTTGCAAGTCTATGATTAAACTACATGTTTGTCCAGTAACTATGGTTTGTCTTAGTAGCTTGAACTAAAACAGTCTACTTGACATCATTTCGATTCTTCGTCCAATTGTATTGCCTTTCCTTGCGTGATTCATGTTGCATGTTGACAGAGAAATCGATTTTCTACACAATAGTGCAAAAATGAAAATGACTAGATCTTAAATGACATTTCTAGAATGCTTTCTTTGACAAGAAGCAACCAAGCATGAAAATCACGCTATATTCAAAATATGACTATGCGTCTAACTCAAACAATGAGCATTTAAAAGCTTCATATATATGGATAGTTGATGGAAATTTTCAAGAGCTTTCTACAAGTAAACTATGTCTCAAGACTAATTAATGTTTGTTTTCACAAGAAAATAAATTACTAAAAGACATGTAGGAAGTAGCACAATGTCACATAATCGTAATATGTGACCTATAGAAAAATTCAGTTCTTTTGTTCAAGAATACGACAACTAGAAGTTTGTAGAGAATTCGACGGCGCATCTTTCGAGGACAAGAGCAATGTTCTATTATACTTCTGAACAGAGATGCATGCAAAGCACTAAATGTTGGAAAACTCGTGGCTTACCCAGTATTCATTCATCATTTGATAAATTTTAAGTATAGTACATCAGTAAGGAAATAGCACGTGTACATTCTAAATCGATATTAGTTATAGGTGATATCCGATAGGTGCCTGGACTATATATGTCCCTGTCTGTAATGGTTCATTAATGATTTACTAAAGAATATTGAATATAGATTTGTTAATTAATTCATAATTTACATGATTCGATTAATAATTAACTAATAGATTCATTTCTCTATTTCGGTTTGTGGTGGCAGTAGGGGGAAGCGGGATTGCAAAGTTTTGCTTATTACACTTCAATACTCCTGTTCGATCGTGTTTTACAAAAGCACCGAGGTTTTTAGCGAATGAGACCTGTTGGTAAATTTTTCGGACACAATCTTCAAGTCAAACAACGCTTTCAATTTGTACCAAGAATTTCAGTTATGGTTTCTATGCATTGTTTGTCTTGTTTTGGTTCAACTATTCTCGACGGACTGTAACCTAAAAATATCACATTGCAAAAGAAACAGCCTAGTCTCATTCGATAGAACAAACTGTGCCCTTTTTCATTGCTTCATTTTTCAACGCTTTGAAGCTTGTCTTGAAATAAAATCATAGTAATTACTATAGTAACATTACTTATGTTTTAAAAGAATGTCTGCGAATTTCTTTACGATCTTTTGTTGATAAATGGAAATTACTCAGCTTTACATAATTTGAAATAATTTTTCGTATGGTGTACTTTAAAAACGAGAATTATAATGAGATTTTTTCTAGAACAGATAGTTTTTTCTAAAGAAATTATCGTAATATGTAGCTCGCTTGACTGCAAATATAAGGTTCTATCTAATTATATTTTGATTGAAAAGTGCAGTATATCATCGACTACTTGATCGAAACTATTGTGCTTTACACACGAAAAAAAAACATGCATTATTATGTTCTATCGATAACACGATCGGTTCTATACATCGTCATTCTCGTATCTGCCAACGAAAGTAACTCTGTCAGTCATGATTTTAACTGTCAGGTTAAATTCAGTAGTGCATACGTCGAAATTGACATGTTCTATACACTATCTCCCACTCAAGATTCGCTTCGTGCATCTGAGAAAATTCGTTCGTATTAGCCTGTATTTGTAATTTTGCTTCTAGTTTGAACATTTCTCTTTCATAAAAACTAAGCTTGTCTAATTATTATATTTAGAGATGTGAATCGTGCAGATAAGGCACCACCGTCACCAATTCCTTTGGTAAAGTAAAAGTAGTCCCTACTGCTACTCAAAATTATGGAATACATCAGTCACTGCCACTAACATCTATATGCATGATGGAAATTTTTTCTTCTATTTTGGATTCTTTGAATTTGTAACTAACTATACCTGTTTTTTATAAATTGATTAGAAAAAAAAATACTATATCCTATGTCAGCGATGATAAGAAACAAACATATTTTCATAATTTCGATAGTTCTCTTGGTTTAAATATTGGCATTGCACTTCATAAGGGAAAATATTTGTAGTTTAAATAAAAGCCAATGTATTCATAAAAATTCATCGAATGTACCAAAATCATCATTCATTCGGATGTGTTTTTGGTCATTTATACGAAAAACTTGATGTAAAATTAAATGTGAAACGTATCTGTTGCAATATTAGCTTCGATAAAATAAAAGATGAAACATCTTATGTTAGTTTTTGTTCAATTCGCAAAGGAATTGGCGTTAATCATGTAACAAGTTTTAGAGATAAGATAAAAAGTCATTTATTAAAAATTCATCTAGCAGCAAAAGTGTATAAGAAGTCCAAACAGTAAATCAATCAATTCTTACTATTTTTTCTCGAGCTGGCAGTACAATAAAAATGCTTCTATTAATACAGCATCTCAGACATCAATTAGCACTATATGTTGTAGAAGTGTCCTCTTTCTCTTATTTCAATTGTTGAAAATGAAGTTATTCAATTTTTAAGAATCGTTTATACATTCATCAAGGCTGTATACATATAGATTTCCTAGATTTCTTAATTTCTAACAAAATTGACATTTCAAAATGTGCATTTTCATCGCGAACTACGATGTCACTTGTTAATTCGAATAAAATATACGACGTATGTTTTCAAAAAACACAAGAATATGTAAAACAAGCAACATGACATATGACAATAACACACCATATATAGCGTGATAAATACGAATATTACTCTTAAATTTACTTCGTAATTCATTTTTTCGATTCAAATTTACAATAACACCAATACAGTTAAAATTATGTTGAATCCGAATAATAACATTATAGTAGTTAGCAACATTATTCATAAGACTTTATTGAATTGTGTAGTTTTTAAAAACATTTTTATTCTTACCTAGGTATCTGATAAAGGTTCTATTATGCGTAAAGCATGGAAGTTTTTTTAAATTTTATTCATACTCTTTGTTTTGCTAATAGTATTCCTACTTGATCAATTAGAAATTGTTCATCTCAAATGAATCAGGTTTCGAAGACATTATAGATAAAGTTCGAATTATTGTCAACAAACTTAAAAACATGTCAATATCAATTTGAACAAGAATTTTTTCATTAAAATAAAAAAAAAACAAATAATAACTGTGATGACATTTTAGATGATTTAGCTACGACATACTTCATATCTCAAAATTTTGAATGTAATTACTTTCAAGTACATTTATTTACCATCGATGAATAAAACTTATCCACGTTAGATATTACACATTTGAAAAAATGCGGTGTCACTCGTTGAAATACAACTTTGATTATCGTTTGTTCAATTTATTAGAATCAGCAACAACGATTGTATCAGCATTCAAATCGAATCCGATCTTTAGTTTATAGTTATTTTTATGAATGATGAGTATTCACATATAGAATAGCAAGTTAGAAATGCTCGAGACTATATTATAAAAGAATATTTACAGTTACAGAATTAATTTTCTTTTTACGAAACGCTTAACAACATACCTCTCATAGTATAAATGCTCAATACAAGATTAAGTTAAAAACATATGTTTAACCAATGTTTATTTATTATGGAAAATAGAATCAATGTTACATGCTATAAATGAATGGCATCATTAGTTAGTCTAGATTTTCCATGTTTGTTGTCCATAAACTGAAATAATCGATTTTTGGTAGTTTGTCTTAACATTTGTACTTTTCTAATCGGTCAATCTCAATTGAAAATTGATATTATTAGTTATTATTTAACTCAAAATCAAAGAAACAACGAATCAGTATCATCTGAAATGATCGAAAGGTTCAAAATCAATTAGCTTTGCAACCCAAATGTATTAACGCAATCAAACATTACCGACATCATATTTCAATTCATAATTAATAACAACAAGATTTCACAGGAAATGCAGTTTGTCACTAGAAAGTTTCAATGCATCTATATACAACTTGAAATAACTTTGAAAAAATTGAATTCTTAAACACAAATCAATGTCAATGTTCAAAATTCTCATGTTATAGTCGGCGAGATACAAAATTATTTCAAATTAGATATTTTTTGTGATATTATACTTGAATTTTGCCAAACATCAGACAATAAATTGCCATATCTAAAAGTTCTCGCTCAAATTTTTCTTGCTATTACCGCCACATCAACACAGAACAAGCAAGTCCTTTCCATGTACGTGTCTAATTATCAACGCTACAAAGAACAAGACTATTACCCGAAAATATATAATGGTTATAAACAATTGATGATACTTATAAATTGTTCAAAATCGCATGACATTTTATTATTCTATAATATTTATGCTTGTTTAGTACTTTTTTCTAGTCACTTACATTTCTTCGAGTATATGTTTTGCTATTAATGACTCATCTTAATGTTTTCTTTATATTTTTTCGATTAAGTCAAGATGAAAATTACAGATACATCAAATAGTTTTTTGAAGATATAATTATGCAAATTTTTAAATAAATATGGATTTTTAATTCTCGAAAGAATACTCAAATTTCAAATATAACTACCACTGCTGCCATGAAAAACAATTAAATACTTGCAATCATCAGCGCCAGCGAATTTGTTAATTACAATCAACAGAAACGAAAAATGTTGAAACTTTTAAAAGTAGAAGTCCTCCATGCTGAGTAACTCACCAATTAGCTTACACTTCTAATTATAATGAGTGTGGCAGAATAAACGACGGATCAGTATTTCGTCAATAAATTCTTCACTTTTCATTTTATAGACTTGAATTTTTTTTCCGGAAGTTTGTCATTCAATTCCTCATAAGAACTTTTTGCAAAGTTTTCGGTAGAGCAGGAAATAGAAATGGGAAAATCAGAAAATTCAATCTTTTGAGGTTTTTCGTTGACTCGTAACGACAAATATACTTACAATATAGACATTTTGAGACTCTTGAAAAGTCCCATTAACCGATTGTAATTTGAAAAATATTCCTATGTCGCCTTTTGCAATACTCCAACAATCTTGTTTTACAAATTTGTGCGAGCTTAGATGTTTTGTTCTGTAGTTTTAGAGCTCCATAGAAAGGAGCCATAAGTAAACGAAAGTATGCTACTTTTAGATTCAGATTAGTTTTTATTTTGATGAGTGATGACCAACGTGCCAAATGCGAAGATGAAAGCTACCATAAAATTCACTTCACCAATCCCGTTAGCGATAAAAAATCAGCCGTGTACTATATGGAGAACGATTTTCAGATTTTAGCACATTTTTTGATAAAGCCGAGTTTTCTCAACAACGACTAAAAATTTGAAAATCTACGCATATGCCTTTGTAGAGGAGCATTAGAGAAATCGAATAACGTAAAACATTTATCTCAAAGCATAAAAAATACCTATGAAAATTTTCCAAAAATAGGATCTAGAGTTTTTGTAGATTGGCTTCTGAAGACCTTAATGGACAAGGTTTTAGATTTGGAACGGTGTTAAAAATTGTTCGCGATTCAGTTTTCCAAGCGAAACAAGTACATGGCATTTTTGAACTATCTGAGTGGATAAAAAACCGAAAAAATTCAATTTTACGAAAAACCGCGTGTTTGGAAAAAATGAAGTTTTCTGATTTTTCTGGCCGATGGAATCCTAAAAACACGTAGTGAACAAAAATTCTTCACTGTTGTGAAATTCTCTATTGGATTTTATGTAAAATGACGAAACAAAATATTTTGCTCGAATTTTGTATTTGTTTGCACCTTACTTATATATGTTTCCGGAACTATCCTCTTGTCTGGTCAGAAGATTAAAAAAATCATGTCTTTCAACTTTGTTTTGCATCAACTTTTATAAATTGTGTCATTGAGATACGAACATTATTCAGTATAGAAAAATTTGCCTAATTATTTTCTCTACTTCTCACGGTAAATCTCGCACAGCTCACTGATTTCATCGTTCCTTTAAATTTGACGTGACAAAACATGATTCAAAACATTAGAAAAGTAACAAAAAAATTTAACTGATAAACTTACGATGAATCGATGCAGCAGCGTTCGTCAAAGTTTAGCTAAGCTAAATTTATTTGATACAGAAACAAACGATGAACATTTAAAAAGAAATGAAATTCTGTCTACAAGAGTTTATTTAATTATTACTATTGCAGCCTTGTCTCTTTTTACGTTATACATATCGTTACAATCTCAAAGGAACATCATTACAATTCCAACACCAACACAAAAACAATACGAAGATTTGAGATTGAAATTCTCAAGTGATTTACAATGTCCTTGTAAATATATCTCAATACCATACGTGCAATTCATTAAGATTATTCCGAAATATTATCAAATTTGTTCATCTGATTTTATCAGTCAAAAATGGATTGATTATTTATTCTATGAGAATACAAGCTATTTTTTTCAACTCGATTTCCGTCATGACGCAACATCAAGATTTCAGATTCTTCGTACATTATGCGAACAAGCACAAAACACAATTGATGATAGATTAAGTGAATTTTATTTATTGCAATTTATTACCAATGAACTTGTTTCAGCAACTTTATTCGATGCTCATGTTGATTCATTTGTTCAATTATTTATAGGAACCGCACCATCATCATTTCAGGATATCTTAAAATTAATTCGACAAACAGCAATTGACAATGGATTACTATCCGCAATAGAAACTTGTTTCGTGTATGGCTTACATCCAACCACTACTTCACATATTTTTCTGGATAGTATTTATTATTATGAGAATACTATGCTTAACAAAGGTTTCGATTGTTATTGTGACGAATTTACAGCGTGTCAAAATCCAACAGGAATCTATGCTAATATAGATAGATATGATTATCCTGGATCTGTTTGGATTGGTTATCCAGTTATAAATTCCAATACTAAAGCAATAAATGCAACTTTTTTAATACGCGGCATGGTTACAGGTTGCAAGCCTATTGAATCCTTATTGCGTTCAACAAGTGAATGTTTATTTGAACAAACATGTTTGAATCAAATTACATCTCATATTAATTATTCTGCAATAACAATTAATTCTTTCTCGGCATTAAATCGATCTCAATCATCAGAAAGTAATAAGACCATTGAAACATTAGCAAATTCTGTATTCGTGGAAGAATGGATAATTAAAAAATCATATGAAAAATACTTTGATTATTGTCAACCATTATTCTGTCATTATACAGATGATCAAAAATACGGTTTTGTTCATATTTTGGCAGCTATTATTAGTTTATATGGAGGACTTCGAGTTGCTCTTAGATTTATCGTTCCAAATATTGTTAATTTTATTCACAGGAAGAAACGACAACAACACTCAACAAATGCTGGTATCAATTCTCCTTCGAGTCAGTTATACTTCATTTAATTGAAACGTGTTTTTCACGATTGATTCAATTAAATAATTTTCTTTTATAGAGAAACAGTAAATTTAGTAAATTTTATTGGGTGAAAAGATTGATATATTCCACTGAGATCGTAAGATCCTATATTCACTTTCCTTCTTTCCTATATTTACAATATTTTTGTTTTCAAATATAGCCATACTCGATAATGTTAAACATTGCTCTAACGTACCAGTTCGATGCAAAGATGCATCACGTAAGAAAATGAATCTAGAATTCTTATGGACTTCTTAACAAACGTAGTAGATTCCATCAAGTTTTATTGGAAGACACCACAGAGTCTAACTGTATCATATACTCTGTAGCAATTTTTCGTTCGAATCCACTGACGAGTCACTCTAAATTATTACAAGTGAAATACTAATACTAGCCGAGCGATAAATATGTTATTCTTTCAAATTTTAAGACATGTCTTATATATGAACACAATATGTCGATTGATTGAAAGTTATTTTTGACTTTGATAAGAACTCAGCTATTCTTCGTGATCGAATCGGTTTTATTCTCTAAAAACAAAATTCTTCATACTGAACCTTCGAAGTTTGTAACGTAGCTTCTGAATGTTTTAAGGTATTAGGTTACCGGTATCATTTCTTGCACCCTGTTTCAAATCTAGTCAGCTATTGTAAAACCGTAAAAAGTTCCTGTCATTTTGGTTAGACGCTTGTAGATCTATCGAACACAGTTAGAACTGATAAAAGCTCGGAAAATGCAACTAAGAATACCGTTGACTAAGACACTGTTTTTAAAGAGTAGGGCTATCAGTTTTCGGAATTTACTTTTAGAAACCAAGAAGTCATCGACAGATTTCTGTTTCGAGAAATCTGAAGATAGTCAAAACGTTTTCCCATGAACTTTATTGTGAAAATCGTATTTTTTATTTTTTAGCGTCGAAAAAGACTCTTTTTTGGAGATTACTCCGTTCGATCATAACATCACTTGTAACGATGAACATATTCGACAGACATACATCGGACGAGCATAAACAAAAAAATGGAAGAATATCAACAAAACTTTATTTTATTACACTAACAATCTCGGTGATCATTTTTTGTATTTATATATCATCGGAGAGCCTATCAAAAACAATGTTTGTTTATAATCCAACAAGAGTTCAATTTGAACAGTTAAACAATCAGTCAGTCAATGATTTGGAATGTCCATGCAGTAAAGTTGCTATTAAATATTCAGAATTTATTAATTTTAATGCTACATATCATCAACTATGTTCAAGTGTATTTGTTACGAATTTATGGTATGACGGTTATGAAATTTGGAATATTTCTCAACCTTGTACTTATCCATCATTTGCAAACTTAGCATCGTTTTATTTTTCATTTTTGTCAACGTTTTGTCAATCAGCGAATACATCAATATTTAATGGTCTAACTCAGTTCTACACATTGGAATATGTTACATCAGATGTTGTTTTAGAAAATCAATTTAATAATGAAGTGATATCATTTATTCAATTATTCAAAACAAGAACACAAAATTTATTTAGAGGAAGGTGGAATTTAATGCAAAGTGTTATTTTTAATAATCAATTGGCAACGGTACGACGAACCAATGTTAGGTTTTACGCACAGTTCATCGGAAACATCACTGAAATGTATTCACTTGTAATAGTACATAGTAATTGTACCTGTGGAACTAATTCAATGTGTAATGGAAAAATTGCATTTTGTAACTCCGGCAAGTGGGACTATTTAGTAGGTATGTACATCGGCTGTTATATGGTAGATTCATTGTTAAAATCAACAACAGAATGTTTCTTTGATGAAACATGTATTAATATAATCAAATCCTATGTTATACAGTCTACACCATTATATGAAAAATTACAGATATTAAATGTTTCTGAGACAAGCCAATATAAAAGAAATGAAACAATCGAAACAATTGTTGACAATCTTTTCATTGAAAATTGGAATGAGGTTTATTCTTATAGTTCTTATTATAATCAATGTAAACCATCGTTTTGTTCGTATACTATTCAAGTAAAACCCAGTTTTATAAATGTATTAACAAGATTACTTGGTGTGTATGGTGGATTAACAATTGTTATTCACTTTTTAGCTCAACATATTGTTAATTTAATTAGACGAAAAAAGAATAACCAACCAGGTATTCATTTTTATAAAGAATATTTACAATCTGTTGAGTGAATACTAGTTGAATTGACTATGAAACTAGCAAGAACAACAATTGATTTTTAAGTTTTCAATATGATTCATCATACTATATAATACGTTAGAAATGATATAAAATTTCCTGCCATCAGAACTACAATAGTTATCAATAAAGTTTTCATATCAGTTACAGAAATATTTCTTTTGTGATTATCTTTTATCTTTATGGAGTCGGTTTGAAAGAGTATAGGTTCTTCTCATGACACTGTCCATTGCACTATTCATATTCATTAAACTATTAAGATGTAGTATGTTTTTCCTCTACCTGCCATTGTCTTGAAATAACCATGAGGCAGCCACATTTACTTGTATTTTATTAGATTAAAGATACAAATCATGGCAAAGTAAAGAATCTCACAACTAAAAGAATTTTTTATTAATAAAAAGATCAAAATGGTGCAGTAATCTATGCCACTTGATGAGATTTATGAAGTATTCTATGGCTAGATATACTCATCGTGTTGTGAGAATTGCAGGCACTTTCTTGAGATGAAAAACTCTACTGCATGTAAAAACTCATTGGATGTTAGAAAATTTTCGACACAGCCCACGATTTTTGTGACTCTCATAACCTAATCTGAAATGACGAGAATTTCCTATTTAGCATCACTAAGGAGCAGTTACAATAAAATCAGTTTCCACTATCGATTCAACATCCTGACTTACAATTCTTCATGTATCTGTCTTCGTTAAGATCAACTATAAAACTCATTTTAGATTGAGCAATCTTACATTCAACCGGCGGACTCCCTACTGTACATAGAGTTAAAGACGTTTGAACTATTGTAGTTATCATATTTCTTTCGTTTAGTGAGAGTCTCTTGTTCGAATATGATAAAATAATCGCTCTGGCGAACGCAAGAAGTTTTTAAAGAATGTTTTTTAATACGCTCCTAGCATAGCCTAAACATTTCTCAGGGAATCTCGGCAAACTTCATATGATAATCAAGTTACAATTAGTCGGTTAACCCAAGCAGCAGAGTTGTTGATGCTGATTTTTAGCTCTTCAATTTCTTACTTGGACTCGACGAATAGATAATTTGACTCTGAACATTCGTCCAGTATATAATTAATCCTATTTGGCTTTAATTTTCGATTAGCTTCATTTCTTCTTATTTTCAGTTATTTCAATATCAAATCAATTAAATCTGCTCTTTCAGTTAGTGAAAACAAAAATGATTACTTTGAATTTGTTTCAAGATCGTTCAACTAATCATGAAAAAATTCGAAAACAAATTTGGACGACTCGATTGTATTTAGTCGTGCTCATTATTATATTATTGACATTGGTTTTGTATACTTCATTAAATGATAAATCCATAACTGTTAATGTTCAATTATCAAGTTTACAGCAATATCAACAATTAGAAAGGAAATATCAAACTACTTTAACTTGTCCATGTGAAATAATATCAATTGAATACGAAGAGTTTATTGACATTAAATCATCTTATCATGAAGTATGTTCATCAGATTTTGTTAGACAGCAATGGTTTGATTATTTGTATGATAGTCGGAGAATAAATGATAGAAACTTTCGTGCAACAGCTTCATCTCAGTTTCAAGCTCTTGCATCTTTATGTGAGTTAACACAAGAAACTATAAATAATAGTTTGATACAATTTTACTCAACAAAATTAATCAGTGGTCAATTAAGTTCTAATGAAACATTTCAAAAGCAAGTTGATTCAATTATTAACATATTCCAAACATCAGTCTCAAACACTTTTAAACGATCATTAGACATGATTCATGAAGTTATGCTTCGAAATTTCTACATGTCAATTTTTCAAACAAACTGGGAATTTACTGTCTTACAAAGAAAACCATACTTTCCATTTTATACAAATCCTCTTACATATAATAATTCATGTAGCTGTGGAATATCAACTAAATGTTCCGAAACAGTTATAATTAATAATTCAATCATAGACGGTTTAGTTATTGGTTGTTATCCATTTCAATCAATGTTACAATCTTCACTTCAATGTTTTTATAATCAGACATGTTTACAATTGATTTTGTCATATTTTGAAGTTAAGCCAACTAACATTACAATTAAAATACTTTCATCTATGAATCAATTTGGAATCTATGAAAACGTTGAACATATGGTTGATCGATTATTTGTTGATCAATGGTATATTGATTATTCTTATAAAAAATATTTTCAACGATGTAATCCAACATCCTGTACCTATTCGTATATGCAAAATTTTGATGTATTTTATATAATAACAATTATTTTGGGTTTATACAGTGGATTGACTATTACATTAACATTTATCATTCCATTTATTATTCATATTATATTTCTATTATCTTATAGAAGAGAAACATTTGTCACTCCATTGGTCCGAAGCACTTGATCAAAATATGGATTGATAAAAACTATGAGAAATACTGACATTTTATTTCATATACTAGATCTAGGAGGGAGATCCGCGGATGCAGCCAACGGCGGTAGGATGAATGACGGATGAATATGATGCTACAATCTGCATACACCTCCCGTTCTTCAAAACTATAAAATTCGACATTTTTGAACGTGAACTAAATATGTTCTTTTATGAACACATCACTCACTTATTTATATTGTGCTTGGTCTGCGGTGTGAGTGTTGATGTGGCTGAGTGCCAGTCTTATCTTTGTCATCATCTAGAGTCATGTAAGATCACTCTTCGCTATTCTATCTTACTATGAAGGGTTATCGTCGGTGTAAGGAACGCTCGAGTTGAGCCAGGACGAGAAATTTCGGAACAAGGTAGATTTGAGCAAAGTTATTGTAACACATACTTCCACTGTAATTAGAATGTTTTTCGAATTACTTAGACATTTTGTTTGAGTAACTATGCGAAGACGCCTTTGAAATACATTTGATTTAAAAGGCTAAGCAAAAACTCATTTAAACCTACATTGATTCAATGCACTAAGATAAGACGAAAACACAATTGTGCATCATGATTTATTATTTTCACATTACATCCAACCTAAATGGACAACCTAGGTCAACCAAAACGGTCACCGTTACAGTATGGTAAACGGACGATTTTACATCGTATACCACGGTTAAACGACTGTTTTTAGTCGTCTTATGGCGTTTTAACAAGGTCAGTATTACAGACGTCCACGGACACCGTATATAAGCCGTAAAACCCTCGTAAGGACAGCGTAATACTATCGTATTCTATAGAACATACGGCCGCACTACTGACCTTGTTAAAACGGAATAATACGACGCCATAATGGACCGTGTTTTCATCGTATAAGACCGTTTACGGATTGTTCTGTTTGACCTGGGAAGTGAAGTCATTTCGGATTGTTTTGTCGAGTAAAACATAATAAATGTAGTGCAAAGTGTTCACTGAATTATCTTGGCACTGCATGCGAAGAAAAAAATGGTGCATTCGATAAACGAAAGCATAATGATCACAAGAACTAACAGCTTTGTCTTAATTCAATAGTGATTTTTTGTTTAGTTTCTTATTATTAAAATAATTATTGAATGAACTGAAAAGTCCAGCATACTCCCTTGATCTACAATGTTCAGCATTATTTTAGGCCATTCGAGAATGATACCTGAAAAAAGTTGGTGTTCAACCGAAATCAGACAAAGTCGAATAGAGGTCGGGTCAATATGGAGACCCTTCAAGTGAATGCCAGCCTAGATCAGACCGGGTTCTAGTATGACAACTCTCTGGTGATTATATATTCTGGTAGAAAGATTCTTGTCTCAAATAGGTTCTACTCACAAAATATCACTCAATCAGGTTCAGATCTAACAATTTTATATATCAACCATGTGCGTGTCGGACTTCAGAAACTCTTGGCCCGAACGGGTTTTAATTAATTACAATAGGAACGGATTCCCATCGAATTTCTCAATACTCTAAGCATATGATGAATAAAAATGTAACAAGATATAGGAGCGTTTACGAGGAAAGAGATCCGAAAACGACTATCGACTGAAAACTCTTAATTGATAACCCCCTTGAATGAACACAAAAACTTGAAACATGATAAAATTGATTCAAAAACAAATGAAAAAAATACCATAAAATCTCATCAAGATCAACGAAGAATATCAGTACTTTGTTCTGAATTCTGCATATCTGATTATGGTTGAAAAATCAATTCAATTTTCTGCAATATAGCGGAAAAATGTCATTTCAATCTACAACACAATATGGATACCTGAGGGAATAGTAGAATATAAAACACAAAATCAATACAGTAGGGTAGGTTAGGGTCGGAAAAACTATGTCCTAACAGTATTACATATATCCCTCATTCATCAATTTAAAGCGGGCAAATCCAACCTAAGATTCCTGCTAAGAATTCGAATTTCAGTTCAAGTTGGAAGTAGTAGCAATCATTACTGTTACACTTGAATTGAAAGGTTTGTTTTCATATGCAGTGAAGCAGTAGAGTATTGATTTACTTTCAGTCTTTTGTTGATTTTAAGTACTATGTTCGGGTTGGTTTTTCACACCCGATATCGATTCAACCGGATGCTCTTTTGAACCGAGCCAAACCTTCTAATAAGTTCATTCTTCGAGCTTTTTCAACGACATTATTCCTTTGCGTCACAATGCAAAAGCAGACAAATATTCGAATTTCAATACTGTGTCATTGAGTGACAGTGGGATGATAGCTTTTTTTTTGAATTCAATTAGTATACAATAAGCGTTCAAGAAAGAGGTGAAATTGTATAGTTTTCTGTTCAATAATAAAATTTTAGAAAATCTAATTGTGAGACTAATAGTGTTTGTCAACTATGTTATAGCATTTGAGCCGTTCTTCGGTTAGTGATGCAGCGAATGACTCTTTTGAAATGACTCCAGATGTTCGGTAATTTTGCTATAAATAAGAAGGGCAGGCCAAGTGGTTGAATATTGCAGAAAAAATTGCAAAAGTGTAGTGCAGGTATGGTCCATCCAGTGGCCCCAGCGAAGGACAAGAAGTTGACGATACAAAAAGGAAGGTTACCTATAACGATAAGAAGCGATACAGAAATAGCCTGAAAAATCATTTTTCCAGTGCTTTCGCCAATTGACTGATTGTCGAAGACGACACTTTGAATAAATAACACAAGCCAGAAGACCGATATTAAATATTATTGTCACGTATTGAAGTTAATACGGAAAAACAACCTTTTATTTACAAATCAAGTATATATATATGTACTACGTAATAGACAATCTTATTACGTAATAGAGAGAAAGGTCAAGACCAAATAGAATGTTTTATTGACCTTGATCAACAATAACGAATATCTACGTTGAGATCAAGAAAGATCAAAGAACGAACGAAACAATACATATATGTATATGTATATACTTTAGCGTCTATTGCTAGGACAGTAACGTAAACGAAATAGAAAACAAACGAAACGAAAAGAAAGAAACAGAAATGACAATAACGAATATTACTATATTGCAATTATAATACATAATGTTGGGGCTACATAATGAACACCATACTCCCATAAGGCTAGTATTTTTATAAAATACATAACAGGGAAAACCACAAATAAGGCTCTGAAAATCGTAATAGTTTTGACAAGGATAAAATCTAATGGCATAAATATAGAAACATGCCGCATACATAGCAATAATAATAGGTGGCACATGATGCAAACACGTATGTTTCTCAATTTTGCAACAAGAAGACGATCATGAAAAATGAGAATATGCCATTCAAATGAAGCCCATGCCATTATAATTACGCACGACGTCCAAAAATAAAAAGACATGAATCTCCACATTGCTCAAAAGGTGATAGATTGAAATAGTACGATGCCTTGATGATTAAGTTGCAACGTCCATGGGGTATGAGAGAGTACAATAAGAAAATCAAGGACTAACATAATGAGAAGAGCATAATTATTTGGAGCTGAACGAATAGATTTGTTATACAAAATATAAATTATATGGTAAATAAATAAACGATGAAGGATGGTATTTCAAATGAAAGTAAAATATCAAATTTCATTGATGGAGAAAGTATTTAAAGTACAATAGTATCTCGGCCACTCTTAGAATCGCTAATGTTACACTTTAAAGCCACTGCCATTTTTTAATATACTCTTTATAACTTACAAAGTATGATCAACTGCTTTCTCTTTATCAGATACACTAGTTATCGTATTGACTCTGTTTGATTCTAACTTCGTAATCTCTTGAATATTCAGTAATATTGCAAATGAATGATTCTTATCAGGCAGGCATGAAAAGAAAAATGTTTGGCGTAATCATATTCAACGAATGCTTAGAGATGTTCTAAAGTTCACTCATCTGCAGTGCATGAGTACAGTTGAGAGCAAGCTCAAACGAGCTTGTCAAAGTAAATCCAGACAATAAATGTCACAGTAATTGTATTAGCATGATAGGTCCCTTGATTCAATATTTTTTGTGCACAAGTCCAACACCGATGCTAACTTGCAGAAGAAAGACAACAAGAAACAGCTAAAGTTTGACAGAAAGAAAAATAGGCACAAGTAACAAAAGTGATGTGAAGACATAAGTATAAGTGGCATACAATTTTACAATTCTTTTCCATCGATTAGTTGATGACTTTCATTTATGCAATTATTCAACTATGAGCTTTTTAAGTTATTCTTAAAAAAAAGAAAAATCTCACAATTGACTAGGATGGAAGACTATCGAACGATAATCCAATGACAAAAGAATGATGATTAATGGATTAATTAGTCTCATCCGAAATCAACACTTCAAATTTTTAATTGTTAGGTTGTTTTGAATAAAGCATAAACTTCGCGACTGGATAAGAACATCCATCGATCATCAAATATCGATCTCTGTAGAAAGAGTAATAATTCTATTCGTTCGTCTTCATCATTCTCTTTTTTTGATACCTGCTCAACACTCTCATTATGAGCATCGATCAGAATTGATAAAAAAAAACATCAACAGACATTTATCAAAGAAAAATAAATGGATGTGAAAAAAATGTTCTAATCTGCTCCTCTCGGTTCACATTATAGATGAGATCGATAACCGTTGTCACTGAAATCCAATAGATTCTATCATCGAATAAGTGTGGGTGTGGGTGAGTGTAAATATAACAAATTATTACCATCCCACACTCACACCCGAATAATGGCATAACATCAAGTATTTAATTATGACCCATTTTCACCTTCCGTTCTCATGAGGACACTCACCAGTGTTTCCAATAGAAATCTAAAACAAAATGTACATGTACACTTTACTTATATGAACAAACCGTACTGAAGCCAATTGTTTTGATCTAAAAAATAAAAGTATTGTTCGTTTTGCAGTGATGAATATAGACTAAACTTTAGAAAGCAACTAGGAGGGACAAGAGGATTGTGCAAGAGATATAAGGGTCACCTGCTTGAAAAATATTTGGCTAAGGCTTTCTTGGAGTTTTCAATCAACTGTATTTCTTCATTTTAATTACAGCGCCGTCACCGTCACATTACGTTGTCTATGTGAATCATACCAATCAGTGCGCAAATGTGATTGAAATGAAGAACAATGTAGCTATGCCTCTGATTCCGACCCCTTTGCGTCCACGTGCAAATAAATGATAAGTAGACATACTGTTTTAAAATCTGACACAATATTTTCAAAAATATGTGAAGAAAATGAGTTTGAACAACAAAAATAATTCAAAGGTCATAGTCTAATATCTTATACAGTGGGCAAAGTTCTCGAATCAAAGTGTAAATAGTTTTTGCAAAGTGTACACAGTACATTTTGGTTTTTAGAGCAAAGTGTAAATAAGAGCGTAAATCAGAATATGCAGATGTTCTGTACATTTTACTTCTGCTTGGTACACCTGCTATTGAGCCGCCATGGATGAGTGGCTACGTTGTTAGACACATATTCACAAGATACTGTGATCAAACCTCAGTACTATCATCCATGGAATGACCTTGAACAAGTCACTAACCGCTAGTTGTTTCGGATAACTCATCCTATAGTGTATTGATTACATCGTTAGTCAGTATGCAGAGTCGAAAAAACACCCAACATAGATGTCACTACCACGTGGTACTTATGTTGACCGCCAGTCCTACAAAAATAGGGGAAAGCGTTGAACGGAAAGCGGTGCAGTTACCGCCGTCCGGAAAAAGAAACAGACGATAGAAACTGGCACACGTGGACCCTCGCGCCGGTCCCAACGGGCGATAAGCCTATGGGAGCTATTATTATTATTATTATTACACCTGCTATTGGAAACACTGGTCCTGACTACTATTAAGGACATTTCAGACTAATCGAAGTCGTTTGCTATCGATGGATTTCCAATTGTCTAGTGGACGAAGCGGAGTCAATCGGTTGATTAGACGATATAAACTGACGTCCGTCTATCTCAATTTCTTAGTCTGCCGTCTTTATGGCCATCATTTTTTGAAAACTATCGAGTGAGATGTTCAAATCCACCTTTTATCGGCTGTTTTTAGTCTCTTGATTAGTTTGGACGGTGTCAAATGATAAAGTGGACTAGATAAGACTGGGTTCGAAGACATTCTGGTTTAGTCAAGACGTGTTTGAAGGACATTTGTCCAAACGGTGGCAAGTCCCGACCGATGTACAAGACGTTTCAGACTAGATCTGATGGGTTTCGTGGATATGTTGGACTAGACATGTTAGTAGTCTTCCTTTATCTTTTGCTTATTCGGTGTTAAAATCACATTCATGACGCAGCAGACAAAAAATGAGGAGCGGAAAGTACATGCGATGAGATCTAACTTCAACGAAAAGTTTTCAACTTTTGCAAGCACAAGCGTTGTGAACAATCTGTGATTGATTCATTTAGCAGATGTTGAAAATAATTATTCGATTCTTCTATGTAGCCAACCTTATACACTAATGGCTTTTTTTTTGTTATTTAATTCTGTTTATGTCGTAATAAAATACTTTCGCTTCAACTTTATAGAATTCGGCCTATATGCAAACTTAAAGGAGGAAATCACAAGATGGGACTGATTAGTAATATGCTCACAGGTCCAAATGTGTTTGTTGGTTAGCAGCACTCAAGAAAAAAAAAATAATCAATTATCTAATACAATTGCTATTTGAGTATAAATGGTGAAGAACATATTAGTCCTGAATATGGATGACTTGCAGTTGACGTCTTTTTGAACAATTTTATAAAGATTTGGTCATACTATCATCTGCTCAAATTCATGTATTTTATAGATTTATTTGATTTGCCAACGAGACAACATCTAAGCAAGCCATCATACAACATATTCTAATACCTTTATAGCATCACGTGTCGAGAACTTGTCAACGATTTAATCAACTTTGATGTTAATACCCAGGAGGATCATTGCGACAATTGGATCTAATCATGTTTCTATCGGACTTTCTCTAATCCGACAAAACTCTATCGGATTCCTGGTTGCGATCCAACATTCTGATTCTTGTATTGGGCTTTATCGAACCGTACTATCGGAATCCGATTGGATTTCATCGTATGATCAAACAGGACTCTACTATTGGGATTAAATGCTAATTCGTACACAAATAAGAAACTAGGTTTCTCCCGTCGGATCCGTCAGTGTTTCCACAACCCGGATTCCCATAGAATTTCATCGGATCCGATCGGATTCGGTATCGGATTCATTCACCTGGGTAGATGCTTGACTATTAGAGGTGTTACTTTATTTTTACTATACTTGCAAAAATAAGTAAATACCATAACCAATTTATTTAGTTCAGCCTTTTTCTATTGCATGCGCATTATTGAGCGTTCGATAATAATCAAAATCAACAGCACCGCATGGAATATTAATCTACTGGATTAAGTCGCATCGTAGTACTAAAAAAGAACATCAATAGTCGATTTACAACACGAATCAGAAATCATAGCATGTAAAAGGAAATCGACAGTATAAAAGCGGCAATAGAATCACTACGCAGTACACAAAAGGAATTACATTGACGAACAGTGATAGAAGTCAACAGATATTATCTTTTTATGACACTCTCACAACCTAGGACACCGGAGTCAATAAAGAAACCTAATAAAAAAATGAAGCATGCAACTTCTGCACCCAGTGAAATTCGTTCTGACTTAATGACAGTCAGACAACTGATACGAATATAATTCTTATTTACATACACATGGATTTATGCTGACCATTTCGTCTGGCGAAATGAGAACCTTGCTGTGTTATTGAGCACTATTATATTGAAATTCTCTTCATTACTCTTTCACGCATTACTGGCTTTTCGCAATTTATATTAATTCGATAGTCAGAATCTCAAACCGATTTTATTTATTTTCAACTGAGAAATACAATCAATGCAAGCAAAAGAAATTTTGATGATTTTATTTGATCATACGACTGGACGGAAGCTAAATACATCCATCGAAGTTTCTATTGAGCATATGGATCTGGTATATTCTTGGCATCAAGTTCTTTCTTCATTTGCATTAATCCACATGGACAACATCCTGCTAGACAATCGTAGAAAATCGTACCCTATTCGACATGATCATAATGAATATACGATGCTATAGAAGGTAAAATCAGGCGACACTTACTTTGATACCGTAAGCGATTCGAATCTTTGCTCGAAGTCCTTGTGCAGAGCCTGGTACTAAACAGTTGCAATAGTGCTCACCTGTACGCTCAAGAAGGCGACCAGCGCAACATGGCCCACAACAACAGTAAAGGATCCCTGTCAGAACCAATACGAACTGTATGAAAATTTGCATGATTTACAACTCACCACTCGATATTGGATCACAAGCTTTCCAATATTCAACGTTCCAATCATTAGCAGTAGGAAAAAGTTTCTCTCCAGGTTGAACAGTAACTGGTCGACTATTATAAAAGATGATACCTGATATTGTATGTTTAGTTAAGAAAACAATAAAAACACATACCTCATTTTGAGGTTTTATTGAATGAGTTGTGTTGCGTATGTGTTGATCCGACGGCTCCTTATTTGTGTTATTGGTTGTAATGAAAGTCAATCGATTGTACACCGAGTAGAAATAGAGCGATCGTAGCTTAGATACACGAGTAGAAACATTTCTGTCTCTAGTATACACAAACACACGCATATGCCAACTTTCTTCGTTCGTTTTGTATGCTATTTCTAGGGATGCACTTATGAAACTATATTCATTAAAAAAACTCAATGGCAGAAAGAAAAAAATATTACTGGCTGAGTGGCGTAGTCACTATGAACTCACGTCAAGCAATTTCAAATTAGAAAGTAAAAGCGAGGAGTTATATAAAAACTAATCATAATTATGTTTACTCAAAACGATCGTTGTTATTCGTTACTAAGTATTCATGTGCGATTGCAATCGATTTTTCATCAGCAGAATTTATTCAGAAAATAGAACTGCAGGTTGAAAAACATGTTTTATACGCAGTTTTTGCGCCTTTCATTTTTCTGCAACAGATTTTTTCTGTCAAACACAGAGCATATTGTCGTTTTACATCGACTCATATGTACACGTTCAATGTCTTGGATTCACATTATTTCATTTCTAGATGAGACGAGCACGTTTGATAACATATGAACGCACTGGTCATTTTAAATAGTCTTCCATTCACAGTATGATTAATAGAAAAAATAAAAAGTTTAGTTAGTGTTGCTATGTGGTATGTTGCTGAGACGAGATTTATTTGAAAATAGAAAAGAACAATGGATATGATCTCCGAATGTTAGGTAGAGTTTTCGATATTTGTGACGTAGTTGTTATCCTTGAGTGTATGAGAAGAAATGATCGGTAAGAAATCGAAAATTTGCTGAATGCGAAATGAAGTTAGTGAGTATGTTTTGAACGATAAAAGATTATCTACTATTGCAGTCGGTTGTTTTATGTTTAGATAAGTCTCCAGCTGTGAATGTTGTGCTGGAAAGAAAATTGAAAAAGTTGATTTTGATAGAGGCGGCCTTAAAGCATGAGATTGTTTTTGAAGCACTACTTTTCTTCAAGTGTTTTAAGTCGATAAAATGTACGTTTGTACTCGAGTTTATTTTAGTTCTTTCTCTTTACGACGTGACGACTGTCAACTTATTAATCATTAGTGTTATGACGATGGTTGCATCAGTAGAAATCTTGAAGAAATTTGATCAATGCTAGTGAGATTTTGCCGATTGTGCATATAAGAAGCACGAAGAAAATCACAAGGTTAAAATCGAAAACGTCAAATGAAAACATAAGAGCAAACAAAAAGACGAGAAAATAGAGAAACACAACAATAGAACATGACTGACCATATTGAATGATATATTACAAGCATGTTCGGATGCATCTGATTATTGGGACAGACATAGGATCTCTCTTCGATTCTTGTGTACATTAGTGTCTATATACCTCCATGGTCAAGACAAACAAAGCACTAAAGATTTTTAGTTTTATTTTTCATTACTAGGGACACCAATCGACTAATATGGCGGATCGCTTTTCAATCATTCGACTTATGGTTAGAAATCGAGTCTGATAGAATGAGAACGTTTTGAGAAAATCGCACATACGTTCGATCCAATTATGCGTACATGAAATAAAAGTTAATTGCTGTATTTATATTACAGTCAGTATAAATTTCTGTGAGTATACCAACTGGTCATCAGTAAACTCGAGTACTAAATTATACTAATCAACATGTTAGTCTAGATTCTTCGTATCATATATCTATTGTCACAGAATCGACAACGAAAGACGTTGAATTGTTCCTCTCAATACATTACCACTATGGTACTTATAAACCATGGAAGTACTTCTATATAACTGCGTTTCAGATTTAAGCCGAGCTGCAGATATTATCAACTATCCGTAACGTCGAGAAAACATTGAGAGTTAGCATAATTTTCATCTATTCATCTAAAGAGCTATCTTTCATCCTGCGATTGGTTGTATGGCAGAAAAATATAGCCAAAGATATTTTATTTATTAAAGCCTACTGCTTGAGTTCCTTAACTACTATTTGTATGGTGTTCGAACTATAACTTGAATTGACAATAAGATTCATAAAATAGTAAGCTTTTCGTTTATGTACACGTTAAGGTATCAAACTTTTTAATTTTCTTGTCAAGTTCTCATTATAAAGCGGTTGAGATCTAAGAATAAGTCGAGAGATTTAGCATCTGTTTTTGATCCAAAAGCGATTTGAACAATAATAGCAGGAAGGGCATAATTGCAAATATAGATGCTCTTTAAGTAACTGCAATGCGGCCAGCAAAATGAATGAAGTGGTACGATGCAGTAGTGATTATTTGGTATGGAAAGTCTCAATACTTCAACTCTGGTGATTGCTCATTTCAGGAACGTACATGTTATTCCAAACTTAGAAAATATTTTCAAAAATATCCCATGTGAAAATGTTTTCCAATTTAACGAAACCATATGACGTGAAAATTCGTTAAAAATTAAACGAAACCATATGACGTGACAATTCGTTAAAAATTTAACGGCTTCACGATTAAATATGTTACAATTTTGACCTCTAAAACGCGTTAAATGTGAAAAAGTTTAACGCTTTTCCCTGCATGCAAATACTTAACTTGCGTTCCTACGTTTAAAACAAGCCTTTTTAACGTAGTTTTTCTGCTGAAATTAGTAAAATTCAAAAACAAAATCTCAAAATGTCAGTCGACATAATAGTACTATTTTCTTAGTCAGGGCATTCATGATTATTCTTTTTGTCATAGTAATTATAAGTATAATATTATTCTATCTGTTTTTTGATGTAGTTGACTTTTGAACTTTTCTGGCTCATAAAGTTTTGGAATCCTGGAACCGGGATTCGAACAAGTGTTATTTCCTGTTAGAAATTTCTTCTTACTTGGAGGCGAACGTACGATCGCGTTGAGCCATATATTCGTTAGGAAGAAGTGAAATTAATCCTATCTTAAATTTTTATCCAAAATGAGATCGTATTCGAAAGATTTTTTCGTATCTTAACGACAATATTTTACATAAGTCTGGTAGAATATTTTTCCAAATTTTTGTGTTGGATTTTTTCAACAGAACTGTCTTCCCGGGTCGAACGATACAGTCCCTGTAGGGTACAGTACGAAGAAAACGGACGGTGAAAATATAGATAGTCGTATCAATCGACCTGGGGTCCCAAAAAAAAATTTCAATTAAAGTTAGCCAAATGTAAATGGGTGAACCACTGTAATATGATGTTTTCTCCTAAAAAGTATGGTACTTGATATGTCCCTCAAATTTGATTTCGAATAGAAACAGTCTTAGGTCGTATTTTTTTCGAGACCCATATATTTTTGAAAAACTTTGTTTTACTAAAAATCTCACAAACAAAGTTTTCTAGTAGATCCCTTTGTGTGCTATGAGAGGAAAAACAACGAAGTGCACTCGAAATAATGATCCGGCTACTTTACTTAAAGACAAAAATCAACCTGTGATTATATATTACATTTTTAAATCAGTGAAAACTGAAATAAACTAAAGAAACTTCGTTAAATCACTTGCCACGAGAAAACGCATACAACTTTGAGTCAAAGCTAACACGTTAAAAACTGTTGCAAACTGCTCACGCAGAAAAAAACATTCGAGAAGTGAACATTTTCGCGAATTCACAAAAATTGACGAACGTTTTGTATAGTTACTCGGGCGAAAATTTGTTAATTTATTATTAAACGCAATTTTTTGGGTTAATTTGAGGATAAATTTGGTTAAATGTATTTTAATTTTTACAAACAAGCTGTTGCTAACATTGTTGATAAATCTGAGTATTAGATAAGAAATTCCAATAGTGTCATTTATTCCGTTTTCCGAATCTTTAGGAAAGTTCATAATAAATTAAGCGGCTAATTATTTGTCAGAATGAATTCAAACATGCACTTCAAAGATTGTTATATTTTAACTAGATTTTAATCTGATTCATGCACAGCAATTAACGGTACGATCTCACTACGTAGTTTAAAATGTTTAAGAAAGCTCCTTAAATTCATTCACACCTGAAAAGAATGTAAAATCTAATGACAGTCAACACCATTAGTTTCGTGAAAAACAAAATAATTCAAGAAACCTCGTTAAGTTATTTCACCCGTAAAAGCAGATATCAGTTTAAAATAAGTGTAACGAGTGAGGATTCGTTAGAAAGACAGACACGCAAAAGACAAGTCGTTAAAAATTAAGGCGTTTTAACAAATGTTCGTAAGAAAACGAAAGTTCATGAAGTTTTTTCTATGAAATTTCTTTATTTTTTCTTTTACCGCATGTTTGTGCATTAATTTTAAAGACTTCTGCGTTCAATACCCTTTTATTTTCACATGGAATAAACACATCACTTAATGTAGATAACGCATGTTTTTATAGACTTAAATGTATTTTAGAATTCAATATTTGAACCACAAATCCTATCATGAAAATGAGAAACCCAATGTGAGTGTAAACATGGAGCTGTCTTTTCTATAGTATTAAAGAATTTCTTGCTGTCTTACGTTCCAGGTTACGTTTATTCGTGGAGGAATGACTTATTGGTAAAAACAAGTGACCAAAATTTCACGTTTCTGTAGATTGCACATTGGAAGCTATAAATGGAAAATAATCTAAATTAAAAACAGGCTTTTACGAAAACAAAAATTGTGAATTAAGGTTTCGTAGGAAAGGTTTCCTAAGGAATTATTTTACACAAATTGAGTGTTAGGTTTTGCACGAATCAGCTTCGTCGTTTATATGATTATCGATTCTTCAAACCACAGAGAATCAAACCGAAGCTTGACCTTACAAATGATATCGAAACGTCATTGTGTGCATCTCATTCTCACCTATGCATATAATTGTATCTCGATCCCGTTTATATGGTTGATTTTCTGTTTCTTTCTTTCCAGCAACGGTACATTCCTTTGATTTACAATTATTTTGAAGAATTCATTACCAATTAAATGATAAAATGCTGTTTCTTCAACGAATCAGTTTATTTTATGCTATAAAACTCATTCAGGGTTCCCATGTACTATTCAATCTATGGTAAAGAATTAAAATAAAGATTCATGGGCCTTAAAAAGGATCACCTACTCAATATTTCAAACAGTCTGCTGCACCATAAAAAACACATAGATGTATATTATTAATAAAAATAATCTCATTCCATCATTTCAATGTTTTAATTAATCTATAGAACAGAAATAAATTTATTTATTTAATCTGATAAGAAGTCTAACTTATGCAAGGACCTTGCTATTCTCGTCAATCTATAATATAGAGCACACTAGTTTGATACAGAAGAAATTGCTTTTAATATTACCACACTAATCATTCACGTAATTTAATCTATTTAGTAAAGTCTACGAAATCAAATAAATCCGGTTTTCCATATCTGTATAAGCTAACCTCTTTCAGTTAAATATCTATTGATTGCATATTTTAGACATAACTCTCTTAACATTCAACATAATGTAAAACACACAAAAAACCTCGAGAAGTTACAAAAATCATACTATCTGCCTATGTCAATAACTCAAATCACACTTGAATTGATTAATTAATCAAAATATTTATTTACCTGCCAAAGTTGATAACTAGCAGAGTGTGTAGAACTATAGTGGAGATTATTTCACAAAGCACTACAGATTTATAAATATATTCTCAGTCGAACTATGTTTACTAATAACATGATAGGTTTGGTGCATTCTGAATTTTACAACGGATTTTTGACAATATCTACTATAGTCTTTATGTTGGGAGTAATATGAACGGAAACATCCCACTACAATCGTCTGTAAAGTATAGCATCAGTCCACCATTCAATAGGTTTTCGATACGTCTTGACGGGCTTTATTCTCAATCCTAAAAGTCCGAAATCTAAACAGTCTAAATTGCTTCATATTCGATTAGGACATTCAATTACACATTCACCAATAGCGACTCAACCCTTCCAAAAATTAGAAAAACAGATGTTTTTATCCGGTGCGGTCATTGATAGATATTAGTGAACTGGTAGTACCCGCAGCCTTCCATATCCTCCCCACCGACAACACTCAAACGAACAGCCACATTGAATGGAACCGATACTTACATTCATTCACGATGACACCCGAATACTAATAAAATATACATAAAGGAATATTGGAATAAGTTAAGTATTGAAGGTGATGGTGGGCTGTTACCTTTAAGCAAAAGAAAATTAAAATTTTTGTAATGGTGTACAGAACTAGATGGATGATTTGATATGAAGTATACGGAATCTAAGAGCGATCTATGAAATCAATTCATTGCTTTAAAAGAAACCACGAAACCTTTCGACATACTAAAAAATACGAGCATGTTCATATAAAATATTTGAAACTTTCATAGGGTTTCGTGTAAGAGTTTCGAAACTCTGTTGAATTTACAGAATTCAAAAAGAACAGAACGAAACATTCAGCACCGTTTATCATTTCACAAAATCTAAAATCGTTCTGTACAGAGCTGTAGAATTATAAAATTCAGTAAAAACGCAATTTCTTAAGAGTATAGATGGAGTACCTATTGATTGGTGGATGTTTGTTAAATGATTACGTGAAATAGTGAACAAAAATTTTATAGATATGCACAGAAACTACAGATAATTTGATCAATGGATTGAATTGAATGTAGAATTTCAGTTCTTGTGAATTAGCTTTATTATCAAGAGGCTCATTGAACGAGAACGTAGTTTGGGCGCCAAATATTCAAATTTCCACCAGTTCTTTTGGATGCCTGATAGTATTTTTCATCGAATAGCATTATTTACGCTGATGTTCATACGATATAATGAAGTTTCTTTTGGATGCCCTTCCAAATGCGTATGCCACAGTAGATACTGACTTAGCGTGTAACTTACTAGATGCATAGTACCTCCCAATTTAATTTCAGCACTTTCGTAAAGTCTCCGAAACCGATTCAGAACAAATCACAATATCCATGCTTTCGGTGGAACGGAAGCTACAGTGACATTTATGCACATAAATTCAGCCCGAGAGAGAATTTTTTCTCAATGGAATGATTGAAAATAACATCATATCGCGATAGAGGATTAAATTTTCCTTTCAACACAAACATTCGGAAACTTGACACAAATTAGGGAGGGAATCTTATACCAACATAACGTGTGTGTAGCAATTGGTAGCAGTAAGTCGCTGATCGGATTTAGTCTAGAAGCCCTTAGTAGTGAGAGTCTAGATTTACATTTTTTCTAGAAAAAGAATAAATAATTTATGTGTTTATTTTTGAACGCATAACTAACTTTATCGGTACACATAAAAATATCTATGAAAGATTACGGAGTATACTCATTATATTGAGTCGATATTCATCGAAATGCACATTATGCTGCGTAGAAAGTCTAGATCTGTGACAGCTCCCAGCTCTGTTGAGCTTCATTGTTAAGAACCCGAGTCGTTACATAATTATTTACTAACTATTGATTGAAGATCAATGAGTACTTATGCGCAATTAGCAATTAATGAGTACAGTCCAGTTTAGCCAGCTCCCACTCTCTTTGTGACTCGGTGAAAATAAACGAAAATCGCCTGTTATACACCTATTCAACAAAAAATTGTAAGATGTTGAAATAATCAGTGAATCACTGATTATACTACGTTCACCCTATCTTACCATACTTAAACCACTACATGTAATATCAAAGATGGATATGATTCAAGATATGAATTAGACCGATTCATGCAGTATCAAACTTTACAGAAAAAAAAACCAAGTCGGACTAGCAACTTTTCCAAAAGACCTTGAAAGAAAAGCTTACTAATGAAGTTCTTCTTAGTTGTAACATATGGAACGCACATACTTCACTGAAGTCAGATTACTCGAAAATTATGAAACTGTTACATCGACCTACCCACGGAAAAATTTTAAGGGTAAAACCGCGGTCAACCGCGGTTATTTTTACTTAACCGCGTTTTTTTCGCGAATTTTTTTCCGTGGGTAGTGGTGGCGCTAAGTGTGTGCTCAGCCCACCGTAGAGGAAGTTGAGCCCATCATGAAAATTTTCTAAAGCCCTTGATACAAAGTTTTGTAGCAGCATCATAGATGGTCTCGGGTCGGCTTAGTCCATCCTCAATGAAATTTCTGGCACCGCTACTACCTCAAACATGTGAGAAGTGTCTGCTTATAACGCTGCTTTGGTTGTTACGATCTGTGATGCTAAGGAAAAATCGAAAATTTAAACTTTGTAAATTTTCATTTTATCTCAAAAACATCTGCATATTATAGAAAGAGCTTTCAACATGATCCATTATCCATCGAGGTATTGTGATCAAGTAGATAGAAAATAGATGAAGCTGAGCATTTATAGGTATAAATATGCATTGTAAGTGTTATAGAGCAGCAAAGTTCGTTAATCGAAGTAATAAACGTTCTGTATTTGCACTGTCATTCTCGTTAACAATATTCAAACAAGATCCACATTGTTTTATGAGAAGACAATGTACTGATTCTGTAATCTATAATATACAAAAACAAAACGATTCAACTAATGCGTGCATCTTTGTATACATGATTATAATTCTTCGTTAAATAACTGAAGCACTACATACAGTGTGGAAACTTTCTTTTTAGATGAACAGTCAACGATAGATAATTTTGAGTAATGGTGTTACCGATTAAAAAATTCTTTTGTTACTCATGGACCAAGCCATAGACTGAATGAACATCAAGTTGATTGATATGTGAAATTTCTACCTTTTACAATAAGCCATTCAACGATTTCTGTAATCACAAGTAATGAATTCTCGAGAAACTTGAATGTCACACTTAATAAATGATCCAATCGTTAGAGAATAATTTTTATGTCTTCGACCTTATTTACAGGTATTTGCAAATGTTTCACATGATGAGATACAATAGAACAGATAGTGGGTAGTGATACACGACAAGTAAGGATTATAAGCGACCAAATACGAGATGTTTGTTCGATTAACGTCGATAGCCCTGTTACTATATTGTGACTATTGTTTTCTGTAAAGTACATGTCTAGTACTAGGTCAGTAATCGTTGAAAGATCAATGGAAGACAACAGAAGTTCAGGTGAACCATCCGCCCAAGCTCCATGACTTCGAAAAGTCAATTTGGTGAATCTCTTGAATAAGTGATGAGTCGATATTTCTTTCTATTAATGAAAAATACAAAGATTCGATCATATATTTGAGTATACTGAATTGTACTATCGAACAATCTAATAAGTATGGGTTAGATGTAAATTACTCGACAATCAAAGAGACGTTCTCCGGGAGGGAGAGAAATTTACAATGGATTCAAGTAGTCTAATTAGTATCTACCTTATCTATCATGTCAACTTTCATGGTCGTTAAATCCAAACTCATTTCACGTACACTATCTATCACTACTTCATGTTTCAATTGTTACACGCGCAGTAGAACATGAGATTTTATTCTCTCTCGAATAGTAATTAACCTTTGATACACAATCTTGTCTTGTGTAAAGATTGATGAAGCGCGAGTTTTGAACACATAAAACAGTCACGAACCATTGTTTTGTTTCAAGCCAAAATGTTGTTTGAAATGTTTCCAGGAGTAGTTCCAGATTCTTAGAATTACGACTAACATTGATATCACTCTAAAAAGCAAATTGAAATTTTTTTAGAGACGGTAATTTAGTTTGAATAAGATTTTCTCGTCGAACGCCATCGAATAAATCGCCCCTATCACCTATTAGAGTCATATGTATCAATGAAGGCGTAAGAGATAGCAGCGATTTGATCATCTTCATTCCTAAATCGCTATCTTCTAATGACAGTGAGATTAATTGTCGAATTCTCTATCTACTTCGAAATCAAAGCATCAATCTCTTCCATATCGTTTATTATACAGTCACGTAATATCATGCATTTAATATAGGGCGATGAACGAAGAATCTTACAAAATTTATCAAAATTAATACTTTTGGACAATTTGAGATATTCAATCGAACAATTTAGAGGCCACTCTAATGTATCAATCATAGCATTCGCTAAGTTTAAATCAATTTTGCAAAGGGCATTTTCCCCAATGTTCAATGAAAGCAATAGAAGTGTGTCAACGTTTAGAACAATATTTGACTCACAATTAATTACCACAGTCTTAATTGTATCGATTGTCGATAGATGCTTTAAAATGATACTCAAATATGAATCTTCAATTGCAATAAGAGTTACCGATTGAAGTCTAGTGTAATTTTCGATAGGATAGAGAGAAACAAATAGTTCAATTTGTCCTGATGTTTCGTTTTCATTTGATAGGATTAATTCAATGATATGCTCCGGAGAAGTACTACGGCAAAGTCGATGAAATGCTTGTTTCTAGATGCGTTGAAAATCTAATTTTTGACGATTGTAATTTATACTGATTAAATATAATCGTTTGCACAAGAATTTCATAGAAGAAACGATTGTGTCTGTAACAAGACTATCCAGTATGCGATAGAAAAGTTCGCCTGGTATTGTATCAAGCAATGATGTTCTACTATTGGTCATGTAAATATCATTTTGTGAAAGGTTCGTGTATGTGTCTTTCATTTTTTACAATCTCGTCGTTGCAGCATACAGACTTTTTACTTGTAGGTAGGAAGAACAGCCCGAATAAAAGAATTGACTCACAGCATTTCTCAATCGAGTTAAGTATTGAGAAAGAAAAAGTTCGAAACTAATTGACTGTAGAAATGAAAAAAAAGGAAGAAACTGAGTCGGGCTTTTTTTTGCTTCCCACTTGACCATTTTTTCGCTGCATAAATAGTTTTTCAGACGTCTAAACAAAATACAACTCATTTTATTTTTATTTATATAATATTTTTGTGAGAAGAAACAATTTAATCACCTCACACAATATACTGTTCAGACATTGACATCTCATAATATTTATACTCCGGTTGATAACTGAGATAGTTTGATAGCGATCTCAAGTTGATAATAAATTTATACGGCGAAATTCGTTTTTTCGTTTGACAGTAACAGTTTACTTATTGTGAAAGATTGTTGTATTGCACGTACAATTTTTAAATGATTTTATAATCGGCTACAGTTGATTAAGGAAATCTTTCTCTGGTACTTCAGCAGATTTTCTCCAGTCGTGTCATACAACTACACTGTAGTGAATGTTTGATGATTCTTACTGAAAACAATTCATACAGAAGAAACATTTAAGATATTATGTCATCGGCAACGATGATTTCGCTCGATATCAACGACATAGGATTTCAGACGAAAGATGATATAGTTTAAACTGATTACTTATTGCCAGATTATTTATCTGAATTACAATTTCTCTTTGTATAATTATAAAAAATGTTTTCGAAAATAACCAAATCTATTTCATTGTTATCTTAATATCTTGACGTACATAATTTGTCAAGTATGGAATATTTCCCTGTATTATTAATTAATTTTCTTTTGCTCATAACAGCGAGCATCATTCAAGTTTCAATATGATTCTAGTTATTCATTTTTTCCCTCTAAATATATATATAATAATCACATTTCTAGCAGTCGCTTTTGATGTCAAGCTTGTTTTCCTAAAAAAAACTTCAGCATTCACGATTAGTAACTGTTATACAACAGAGATTCACTTCGATTCTTGTATCTCCGTGCAACGGTCAGAACAATATCGAATTAATAAAAGTCAATCGTAATCAAGTTTTTCTCTTTACCATGTAACAACTTATATTTTATTGCTTTTTACGATAGATAAGATCCGACGAAATTATTTCAATATTTTTCTTTTCGAATTTGATCGAAATCATTTTTGAAGATAATATAACTCATTATTGGTTATTTCTTTATACAAAATTAAACACTTAGTAAAGATAATCAAAATTAAAATAGTATCTGCTTTTCTTTCTTACTCGCTGTGAACAATTATTCATGTAATCGATAAAAAAGATTACGATATAATAACATATGGACCTAGCAGTTCGAAAGTAAACTTTGTCAATAGTTAGACAATATAACACAACTATATCATCTCGACTGTAGACCTGAACAATTAGAATAGAATTATTATTAAACATACAGCTCATACAGAGTAGAGGGACTATGTGTTCTTCAAAATAAATAAAGATATTGAACAAAATCATCTAGATCAATAGTTGAATCATCTGGAGAAAGAATATTTTTTATCACAGAATTTTTCGATGATTCATTTTGCGTTATTTGTTTCGTTAGAGGATGTGAAATGTAAGCTCTCTTGATAATTACTGCAAGTTTTACTCACAGACACCTTCATCTACAGATTGGCATTCACAATCATATTAATGATCTGCCTCATCGTCAAATAAATTGGCTAAATATTGCAGGATAAACTCTGTTTTTGCTTTCAACATTTTCATAATCGACAAAGAAGTTTACTGTTTCTACCGAAATGTACTTTTCTCCAACCATCTACGTTTCTTTGATTATCAATGGCAAAATTTCATGTATTACAGGACTAACACATTCTTTCTCTTCAAGTGCAGAAGGACCATGTTAACTATAATTGTCAATTATTCGTTTTTCCTTTCGTCCAGTTCATCATCTAGTAAAGTAAAAAAACAGATTCTCGTTCTGTTAAAATCACTTTCACTCGTGCTCATCGATGTTAACTATAAATCAGTATTCATTTGCGATTTCTCTAAATTTTCTAAGCATAATGCGTCACATTCTATTTACAGTTGATGTTTCACTTCTAGTCTTTCGATCCAACAGGTTGCTATTCAAAAATATGTCACCAATTTTAGGAAATATCAAGAATGAATGAAATGATAAAAGAATGCTAGAAAATATTCATATGAATTTTTCCGCAATCAAACTAAAGTATGTCGTAGGAACATTTTCTCCAATACTTAAGGGATTATATCACCATCACTTGTGAAAGAAAGAAATGCGACTGTGAGTTGCTGAGTGGGCTCAATTCAAATCCATACTATACGCATTCCTTTCCATTACGATGAATAGCAAACTATGGCTTCGTCCAAACTATTTCCTCAATAATCATATACTTGCTTCAATGATTTATCCCTAGATCAGTTCAACTTGATTAACACCTACAACTTAAAATTTTATTCTATTAACTATTTCAATATCCTTAGAGTACTTTTTTGTAATTTCATAAGTATTTATTTGTCTTTTTATTTACCAAGAAAAGCAAATAATTATCTATAGGAATAATCCAGTGAAGTTATATGTTATTTCGTAATGAATGGAAATTTCGATACTCATCTTTTTTTTCTATTCTTTGTGTATTTGGATATTGACACGAAATATAATCTCCTGCTGTTAATTTTAGTATTGCATTACACACTGCGCTTAGGTAAGTACACGAAGGCTTTTTCAAATACTCTGTACGTTAAGAAAAATGCTACAAGATGAAAGTCATTTTCTACTCGTACTAGATGGAATGATCTGAATAGATGTCAATACTACAGTTCACTAACAATTATTTCATCGAGTATACGTTCTCTCACTTCGAATTTAGATATCATGAGGTCTGTGGATTTAATTTACTGTCATTAGAAATCGATTACTGCCTGGTTCCATCTTAAATTCGTACTGGAATCAAATAAACTATTCCAGATGTGCAATTGACAGGGATTTATTCTGCTCGGTATCGGCATGATTCATAGCTCATTTCTTTCGCCCTATCCTGTTAAAATGAGGTTGTACTGCATGATTGTCAATGTACTTTGAAGTCGAGCCGGAGGTAGCGAACTTCATCATCGATGTCTCTGTTGCTTTCTTCTCATTTGAAATACACGACGAGGCACAATTACTCCCATCCTTCCGCTTTTGCTTCGGAAGTCGCTGCGTATAGATGGCGTTGCTCTTGTAAGGTAGTAAAACATATTTTTTTTATCACAAACAGCTTAGAGAATTTTCCGACATGCTTTACTCTGATGTCTTAATGATGTATCTCTTGGATGCCGAAATTCTTCTCATAGGTTCCAATATAGTCACAGTACGGTGTGGGTGTGTTGTTTCTGTTGTGGGTGCTAGTCTTACTCACTCACATCCACGCCCTAAATTGTTTTTACAACAAGGAACAAAGAATTCAAATAGAGTTTGCATTCAAAATGTGTTGAGCTTCTAATAACCTGTTAGAATATCTGGTCATTTTTTATCCAGATTTGCTTCATCAAATAAAAAAAATGACTTTAAACTTCACCCTTTCCTGAACTGCATTTTGTTACGGAATTCCACATTTTCGTTAGTTTCTACAGATGAATGTTTCATGACTTACCATTTCAAACCATAAAGATAAAACTGGTCTTTTTTATCTGACACATGCGTATCATACGAACAGTGTTATCTTTAGCGTATGTTTGTTTTATTATTACGATAAAATTTCATAAGATCGTCAGACTATTTTTCAAGGAAAAATACAATCTAACAAAGTCAAAAGACCACTCCTTTTGGATGAAATTACTCGACAGATTTTTATTGCAACATGAATCAAGGGGAACAACTGAAGTTTATATCATTCCTCTTATAGTTTCGAACAAGTGTGACAAATTGTTGACAGTAGACTTACGATTTTCGAGACGGTCTCCCTCGCTTTACAATTTTAAACCTTTCCCACACGAGAGCGCTGATCTATAGCTATGCCGATATGGAAGTGATTTGATAGAATATACTAGTGATTTTGAAATGAGTAGTACCTCAGCAATCAGTGTAACACGTTAAAACTATACTCTATAGTGAACATCCAATTTTGGCTGAAAACGAATTATGAGTTATTGTTATTTCATACGTACACGAATAAATTCGCTTATATCTGTCTTGGTTATTTCTTGATCTATCGTCTCTTAATTTAATTTCTATTGAGGGTTATGTGACTTACTAATTTATTCAGTGCACAGTTTTGCATGTGCCTCTTTCTTAGAGAAGATTGAGTGTTTCAATGTGAATTACTATAGTCTACAATCAATATTATTATTATTTGAAAATATTCATTTAATGACACCTGTTAAACTTATATAACAGAACAAAACAACTATTGTATTTGTTTTCTTCTTACCTTTATCATTCTTTATTACTATTGCGAAAGACGAAACAAGACGATGACATTGGACGAAAAGAATCAAAGTTCTTTTTCTTTTTTATTAGTAATAGAGGTTGGTAAATGAAGAATAAAAAAAATTCAATGCTCGTTTAGCCCTGCTATACAATTTATTGTCAAAACGCATTAAAGAAGAAAGGAGACGCTTTCAAAACGTTTAGAAATAAATGAATTGTTTTTAAATAATTAAAATCACAATTGATATTGTTTTAGAAGAGTGATTGACAGAATTACAGAAACTGGGAGCTCAAAAAGAAAACAAAATCTAGAAGACAAAATTTAACCTTCGACATGAGAATTCACAACATTATCACATGCAATTTTTTGTTTCGGACGTTTTAAATAATACCGAGAATGTGTCATGAAATCGGATGACTGTCCTCTTTCCAGAGATTCTTTAATAATGATAGGACCAGCAAAAAGCGTCTATAGTCTAGAATATGGAGGTGATCATGAAGGGAAGTTCTTTTTTATATTGAAACGCTATCATGAACGATCTCTGATGATAAACGAATTTTTCTAGTTCAATAATTGATTTTTTCCTGTCAAAGTCTACCGTGACTGAACATGAGTCAAGCAAATAAACAAGGGGACACAACAGAATCATGTCCTCTACAGACTCGCTTGTTGAATATCGAACCTCGATATCAATGGGATCATGGCAATGGTTATTGTGGTGAAACAGCTCTTCAATCTATTGGTAAGCTTTTCGTTCTCAATAAGAAGTGATAATTATTAGATGACATCGAAAAATATGCTATATGTACGTAGAAGAATGATCACATCACATGTTCGCAGCACGATTCAAATCATTGATTCTTAGGTAGATTATGACTAGTAAGAGAATCAATCCGTGAGATAGGTTGAGTGCAAAATCTGCAAATTGAATTGCAAGAGTTTGTTCGACTTTCTGTTCGATTAGTTCTTTCGAGACATCTAGCTTGAGTTATATAATAAAATGCAATTTTCATGTAAAATTTGTAGCTCTTTATTATGGTGCTTGGCTCTCTCAAGGTCTCATTCGGGACATAAACCGTGGTGAATATCTTCTTCAACGACTTTCACCTAACGATCGTCGAGATCCACTAAACACCCTCACTCGTTTTCATTTCAAGTACGATGAATGGGATTGGAAGAATTCTTCACAACCACAATTTCGATACTTTTGTCGATGGATGAAGCAATCCATCGTAAAGAAGTATCCCGTCATGTTTGGCATTTTTCTTCCTGGTATGGAATACAACGATTATGATCATATCGTACCAGCCGTTGGTGTTCGATACCGAAATAAGAAAGACTATGATCCAGATGATAGAATTATCTTTTTTGATCTCTATAGAAGAAGGCCATTTGAAGAAACACTGAGTGAAGATAACATGGGAGCGACTAGAGGATCAATATCGAAGAAGAAGAAAGCGAGCATGGGACAGCTACCCATTGACGTAAGTTTTGTTTGTATCAATAATCTATCAAAAGAGTATCATATGAATGTTCATTCGCCATGATAGAGTTCATTTCATTCTACGTTATTTTCATATCCATATATAATTATCTGAATTTTCCAGGTCGATTATGGAATAGCGATTACTGGAATTGTTGATAAAGATCAAGTAACGCTTCCTGTTCATCTAGCAGTATCAACAATAGACGAACCTGATCCAACTTTAGGTGAAAGTTCAAGAGAAATGGATGGAACCGTTACAGTGCATAATTTGACGATTGGAAATGCTTACATACTCTTGCGCTACTCATCGTTCAGGAATGTTCCAATTCAAGGAGATGCTAACGCTTTTATTCAATCTAGTGACAATGTTAAGCATGAATTTATCGCCGATGATAGAGTCTATGTGTACAAAGATCCTATGAAGATTCCATCAAAAGGATCGGTTTATTATCGATGCGTTTTGAAACCTGATCAGAGTAGCGATACAGACATAACATATTCTTTTTCACATTTGCATGTTTAATGGTACGAAATTTCTGCTGCGAATCCTTATGCTATGAATCGTGAACCTTATTGGAATAAACTGTACCCCCCACCACCCATAACAGAAGCCCTCGAGGGCTTCTAAACTGTCCACCGTCCAAAAATTTTCTAGAGGACTTCTATTAGATCCTAAATTTTTTCAACGTGTTTAGATGCAAAAAAAAAGCGAATGAGAAGAAACCCAATTTTCTTCCACAATATTTTTCAAACAGACTTACATATTCTCAATCAGTGCAAAATTAGGGGGGATTGGCGAAGTGGCAATATGTTCATTTCTCGAGAATTAGAATCATTTTCGAGCCTTCCCCCCCCCCTTCAGCACCAAGTTTAAAAAAAAAAATTTTGTTCTGTTCTACATGTCTCAAAAACGACTTGTTCGTCGATGGTCTATGCATTCTGCTCGCATAACAAAATGGTTCGACTTTGCAAACCGTCGCACATGGCTCATGTTATCTCTATTCATAGTTTATATGCTTCACGTTTGTGCTGTGCTTCAATTGCTTTTCATTCTTCATAAGTTACTTGTAATCAGCACCATATCCCTTTAGGCCCTATCATGGGTAGAGGGTTAAATAAACTGTATATAATCAGAATCAGTGTAAAATTCTGAGTTGAATTATGTAATTTATTTTGTCGAAAAGTAGCTTTTTTCACCTGTCTTGTCGCACCTGGGTCAAGAGGGAAAGAGCTGATTTCTGATTTTGTTGATTTAGAACTAGAAAAATCAGCTCTTTCCTCCATGACGTGGCTGGACCCCAGAACTATCAAAGAAGGTGTTTTTCTAACTACTTCGAAATTATATATCATTAGAGACAGAATTTGACGCTGATTGAGATATGTAAATCTGTTTGAAAAATATCGTTAAGAAAAAATGGTCTTATCATCACTTGTCCTTTTGAAGAATTTCAGGGATTTTTAGGAGTTTTTGAAGCAACTTTGCAGGAGACTTCAAGATTTTTACGCTGGAAAATAAGAAGATTCTTATCTTAAGATCCTGAATTTTGACCGTTATACGAAAAAACTACCAATGAAGATTTTCGAAAATTTTGTAAAATCAGGGGCTTCTATTACATTTTTCATATCGACCCTTCCGGAAGGGGCTTCTAATATGGGAGAGGGATTACGAGTCAAGACTATAGGGAAAATTCTAGAAGAATGATACAAGAGAAACTGAATGAAACTAAAAGAATCATGAACACCATTCTTATAAAATTTCTTCCTGCATAATTAAAGTTATAGTGTGGAAAAGTAGAAATAACTTCTTTTCTCCAAGGATAACAGTAATTGTCGCCTGCTGCTGTATAAAAAATAGAATCGAAAGGCTATTTCATAGAAACGATGATAGGAAAGATAAAGCCCAAGAAATAAAAACTGGTAGGTTTGACATCGGAAGCTATTCAATGGTAATGTTAAGTTGTATGCGTGAGCAATTTTCTCTGAGCACACGTTTAAATCCATAAAAATCAGTATAATTCAGTGCTTGTAACGGTGATGTTGAAAGATAGTTGGATAGGATCGTTGAATTCTTTCTCCCCATTGACTCGGATCGGGATAAGTCGTCAGGTTCCATTTTTTTACTAGTAATCCAAAAATTGATTGATCATGCCGATGACTAATGAAATCTTTATAGTTCAGTTGGCCAAGCACATTTTCATCATCGGTTACCGCTCGAACATCTTGAACATAAGTAAGCCACTCGGAAATAAATGTTAAACTTTTAACACTCTTCCGAACAAGAACATAAGAGGCAACCGATGCCATTGATTGAACGTATCTATTTGTGTCAGCATTCATCAATATGAAAGTGTCCCGCTTCGTGTAAGCCGATTCCTGCAATTACCAAAAAATAAAGAATAAGCTGTAATCGAATATTTGAATGCTCTTTCACAACAAACAATTATAAACAACACTGTTTGCGAACAGTCAATTACTCATAGTTGATCATTTCCGAAAAATTCTAATCACACATTATTTTTTACATGAATATTATGTCCATTTATCAAAGAAATATCATTTTATATGTACACTTGAGAATTTTTCAAAGGATATATTTAAATGAAAATCTAAGATCTGTTGTTTGCTGGTACTCTATGAAATAGACTGTGGCTCGACTATGCTTTCCGGATTCTTGGAATGTAACGATATGTTTTGTTGTAGAAAATGTTGAGGTAAAAGTGTATAATGTATTTTTCGGTATGACATCAAACACATTCATTTAGAACCTTGTGCAAAATTACAATAGTTATAAAGTATTAAAATGAGTGGAGAAACATATCACAGAATGTTTGAGTGCACTCGAAGCTTAATGCTGCATTGGAACAGAGTCAGAATTTATTTGATATGTGGAAACATTCTTTTGACTGTACGATTCAAATGACAGTGCAAAAAATAATTTAATCAAGTAATTAACATGAAGCAAACTATTTAAAGTCGTAGTTAGTCGATTGTTATTTTTTCGGTTTAGTGTATGAAAACTGAGTGCTTGTAGTCATAAAAGAAGTTGTATTTTTGCATTTGTGCATCAACTTGTAAAATATTCTATTCGACAATACTTTTGCTTCATATGAGATATCACTTTCCTAGAATTTTACTAATTGAAACCATATTAGGAGTTTCATCGGTATAGTCATTTTTGGTTTTATTCTCACGATCATAATAGACTCTCCTTGGATTAAACTTACATTGTGATTTATTTGTCTAAAGGTTAAGATGTCTTCGTTTCCTATCAGTCGTATTAAAATATTTATATCTGCAACAAAATCCACACCGGCATCAGTATATACGATTATATCACCTTCGCGTGCTGCATAAAGTTCGTGCCAGATTATGTACGGCTTCCATATCCAATATCCAGCACCTCGACCACGTTCCAATATGTCACTGTTTCGTTGACGAAATCCTTCATCAAAGTTGAAAATATTCATATCCAGTTGTACGCACTGAGCCATACCAAATGCTAGGCCAGTCATGCAGTTGATCTTTTGAGAAATATTACAACAGTTATGGGCAAAATTGATGAGTAATGGATAGCATCGCTTTTGATCATGTAGTCCATAAATGTTGATGTTATGGCAGTTTTTTAAAGTTGTAAACAGTCCTTTTGAATTAGTTGATAAATAAAGTCGAACATAGACATATATAAGAATGCAGATCAATAAGCCAAGACCGATGTTGATTTTGAAGGATTTAAGGTAAATTCGTTTGAAGCCCATTAAAATTTGATATGTTACAAAATCTGGAAACCAAAACAAAACTAGAAAATGAATCGCAAAAAGTCAATGCTGATTTCGCCTCACCCACAACATTATATATTTTCTAGATTTTGGGACGATATTTTTATCTTGATCATCTGAATAAAAAGAAAGTATGTAAAGATACATTAAATTTGTTTGATGACGATCATGAATGTTCGTCTGCGAATTTCAGTACTTTTCTGTGTTTGAGAAATTCTGTTTTGTTCTTGAATGTTCAGATGGACGCGAGCACACATATTAACATTTGAACTATATTCTTTGGCAATAAAAATGAAAATGAACTATCGAATGGTTTTAATCGAGGATGAAACCAAGATATTAGCATCGACGACCATTGAAAATAAGACGGACAAATAATTAGAAATATAAATGTTAGCAAAACGATAAGACTTTACTGTATGCCTGACAAATGTCAACATTTCTGTTGCTTTCATTTATGCTTAATATTAGCATCTTTTCAGATAAATTAAATACAAATCCCTGTCACTTTATCAAAAATTTTATAAGTGTGATGGTTTGTTAATGCATACTTTCAATGGCAACGATTTTCCACTGAAGTCACTTTTCACGTATACCCACTCAAAGAATAGTTTATTGGAGGGTCTTCGCACTTTTCCTGCAAAGTATAGTATGATTTGTATTGTTCTAGTAATTTATTAGTTGTTACGTCTTTTATTTCGAATGAAAAATAATACATTGTATTAAAACAACAGCAAAACGCTGTCTCCTTATATCGATACAAGAATTTTGTGTATGCAGAATGCGCTCATTTTATGACGTTAAGAAGTAAGGAGAAAAATAACAAAATAGACAAAGTTTGTTGCTCGATACACTTCAATTGAGAAAAATAAAACAGTATGGATTGACTTTTGAAAATCAACGTCCACCTTTATTCCATTATAATTTTCTAATAGCAATGTTTCGTTTGACGGACAACAAAATAAATCAACGATCTATGTACATTTCTGATAAGTAGTTGTTATCGACTGTACTTAACTGAAGCACAAGACAGAAAATCACCAACTGACCCATTGATTTTGTCACACATAATGTATACAACATTCATCTGACGCACAAGACATAGTTCAGAGCGCTCCAACTTCAACTAGCTCTACTGACATACGATGTTTTATTGTTCGAAATTTGCTTTGATTACAACTGTTATTTTATTATCAATTTTTCCTGAGCGGATTCAGACGCAGATTTTCATCTGTGTCTCAGAAAATCTCTGCTAAAATACTGAAGGGCTTCATTGGCAAATAAATTCAAACATAGGAAACAATAGTGAAGAGAGTTACAATCCTCATTCAACTTTGAATCATAATCTAACATCTTTGAGTTTCAAACTTGTTAAACTTTCAATATGAATCACTCGTGTTGATCTTGGTACAACTTTTCAAAATACATGATAATGATATTGAACTAATTAAGATTCTAAATACTATCTGTAACATCTACGTCTTACAATGAACAGATTCTAATCTAGTTCTATCGCTCCAGTTGTTAAGTATGTTACAGAATTCTTTATTTTTTAATCATTGAAATATTTATTTGAGTACAGTAAATAATTAAAAAAAGGCCCATTCATTATTTTAGAAGAGCTCAGCATTCAATTTTCCCTATTGAGACTCAATAGATCGTTCAGGTGATGAAAACATAGGTTAAAATCATCATTTCGTGATACATAAAGTTTGGGATATATGCATGATAGACAAAGAGCGTAAGGATTTTGCTCGGCTGATACCCCACAATTACCCAATAAGGAATAAGATCGATGACAAATGCAACTAAACATGCAGAGATGGATATTACGTGAACTAGATTCGCATTTGAAAAATACATTAGAGCAAAGGCAAAAAGCAACTATTCTTCGGTTTACAAGAAAACATAGCCATTTAAGATATTTTTTTTCCGGATCAACTACTATTGATTTAAAGCAAAGCAAAACTTTTTTAATCGATAAAGTACATCAATTACTGTTCCTTCAATTTTACTAACGAATACACTTTTAATTTACAAAGCAAATTTAATAACTATGAAGTATTACAATTCAACACAGATAAATTGGTCTCTTGACTTATTCGGAAAATTTTGTCGATCATTCAATTTTTACTACCCTAGTTAGAAGACCATACCAGAACAAGATTCATCGACATACTTCTGTAAATCTTTTTCGAAGACGATTACTCCATTGATGGTATGATGTAGTGAATCACTGTGTAAATTTTGACAAATATGTTGAAACCTATGAATTATACTATATAAATGAATTGATGCCAGTTAACACATTTAGCTATAGATCTATACAATCCAATGTGATTAGAATGCATTTCGTTATATAATAGCATACAGATTGCAATGTGTTTATTTGAATTAATTATAAAGTCGAATCAACATATAAACTTACCAACACAATATATATTTATCTACGATGCTAACTGCAACAACAAAAAATCATTGATGAATAAATCAACTCTTATTTTTTTCGTTTTATTTATGGTTACCTTTTGTGGTCTTTATGTTGGTATAAATAGCCAAAGAAATATTTATTTTTCATTTGTATTACTTTTTTCAAGAAATGAAACCAATCTTTTGACTAATAGTGGAGTATTAAAGAAAAACAAAGAAAACCTTGGATTGAAAAAAGTGAAACAAAATTGGAGACTATCACGATGCTCAATATTTGCCATTGGTTTATTTACGTGAATCTCATTTTATTTCCTACGTCACTTTTTAAATTCGACTCAAGATACTATCAATAGCTATTCGTAAGAATAGTGTCATCCAGAATGTTAATTTTTTCAACAATCGACTATCCTGAAAACAGATTTTACTCACGACATGCTCTATGCATAAAAGAAAAATTAATTTTGACCGGATGCGACCGTCTCAAACAATATGCATATGATAATATTTATGTTTTTATTTTTCGATAGGTTTTTCTTTTGAGTTCGATGTAATTGAATTCGTGTTCTTTTTCTTCTTGACTCGAGCTTTAATTTTATGCAGAATCAGATTAAACATATCAGCACGGTGCGAAGCACTGTGTAGAGATCGTCGGCAAATTTTTAATTCTGGGCGAAGCATTGCATTCATGTAATAGTCCGGCGCAAGCTTTTTTCTACTTTCTCGATGTACACATAAAATGTTGTCATATTGTGACGCGATATATTCTCGAGAACCAAATCTGTAAAAATAGTCGTTCAAACGTAAGATTTATCTTTCGAGATCGAACTGATTACTGTTTTTTCTCCGTTTCGGTTACCTTGCTCCATTCATCCGTAACTGGCACCGGAAAATGAAGATTTCGAAAACATTTTGCCTTGAATTCACTTTGAGATAATTAAAATGAAAACGAAAACTATAGTTAGACACCACTCCGCACGCTCATGTTTGAAACAGCTGATAGATAAGAGTGGCTCATCGAAATAATTATTCGATGAAGTACGAATACTTTCTAGACAGCTGTTGATAGTCTTTTGAACGATAAGTAGATTCGTGGAGCTCAGATGTAATGCTTTTTATATTGCGCGTATGTTAGTTCAAGTTGTCGAAGAACATGCTACTTCTTTCATTTCAAAGTCATCCGATAATATTTCCGATTCCTAAGTCGTGTTAAAATTGATTCCGCCACTGATTAGTCGTTTTCTATGTGACTTGCATTTTTCCTAAAGCCCTGTGGAAGCAGTTGACTGCCAGTAATGAACCGCTGAGATAAATAAGCTATACATCCGAATTTCGTTCGTCAAATTGTCATTTCATTCGCATAAAATTTCTTGACACTTATTTCTTTAATGAAGTTTAACTAAAGATATGAGTAATTTATACTTATTCACTGTTATGTAGTTCGATAAGTAGTGATTTGTACGAAAGCTCGTGTGTGAACTTCATAAACCGTATGTCTTCTTTTTTTCTATATAAACCTTACATCACGCTTCATACTCGCTCATCTAAATATTAGCTTGTTGTGTTTGTCCAAATCTTATTTCAATTTACAGAAGAGTTTGATTTTCATATGATTCAAAATAAATGCTTTTACAATTAAAAATTCTATCCCTATCCAATGAACAGCAATCATTGACCGACAATAAATTCATTGTCTATATACATTGCTATGAAAATCGATTCGTTCTACGAGAACTTGTTCATACAAGCTTTTGCGTTTCATAAAATATAGCTTTCATTGAAAGTCGATACAGCATAAACCAATTAAACGAAAATTTGTTTTTTACAAAGTTAGCTTCGCACCACATTTCGCAATCTCGATGTTAACCCAGTTGCCAACTAGTTCTTTCTCGACGTACGCATGCAAAGTTCATATTTTGTGTCCCGATGATCTCGAGAACGATACAACACATCAGGTTCTCGCTGAACCGTCATAGGAATCATTGAGATCCAAATACATACCAAATTTAGTCCGATTTTCTGTATCCCGTTTCGTTCACCCAAAGTAACATTATGGATATTAATGCAATCTATGGATTTCATTTTTCAATATGGCGATTCAGCACACCGAGACTTGGCGCGTATTTCATGACATTAATTATCGCTAGCAGAAACAGTTAGCATGACTGTACTATTGATGATACCTTTTGAATTAGTTGTCAAATCTTTGTAGTGGTCTACTAAAGTTTCTTGTTTGAAATCAAATGCTTCGCATCGAGTTTCGTTCGCTAGCTAAGCTCGACTATTATCTAGTTTTATTCAGTAGTAAGATACGATCTTAATGAAAGCAAGTAATATATCTAAGATAAGAGCGAGGATTAGAGTCATGGGCGAATAGCTTTGATGGATATTTTATTTTATCTGAAGGAAAAATAAAAATTTGTAAATAATAGTCTCTGAAACAAAAATTTTCATAGTATTCTTTAGTCAGAAAAGGATATATTTACTGATATGAATGGTTCTCATAATAAAATTGAATAGTACAATCAATTTTAGTATTTGCCAATTCTAGTTCTTGATTTTTTGTTGATGTCAATTCAAACAAGATGTTGTTACTCACATAATCACATGTTTCTTGTATGTGTATTTGCTTATGAGATACAAATAATGGATAGAAATTTCGAAATCATCATTGATTTCATCATATTCATGAAAAAGTATTCGATTATGTATGTTCACGCATCGTTTTCAATTGTTCTTCCCTGTAGATAATGAAATCTTACATGTGTTGATAGAAAAAGAATAGCTTAGTTATATCAAAGAGAATTCTAAGTCTTATATTCATAGACATGCATGGATATTTGATACGGTATATTTTGTTTCTATAAACACAAAACAGCGTTAAAATCAATTTTTTGAATACGTACAAAAAAAGTAAAATACTACGTATGTTTCAGAGATGGATTACATCAACAGTTAAGTAACAACGGTATTAGATCGTTCGATGTTCTTTTAACATTAGAATAAGTTGAATCGATTTGTTTTGAAAAGCGAACGCTTCTGTTTATAGAAACCGGTTTCAGTTTTGAGGGTCATGATGAAAAGAGAATGACATCCCACTGTACTCTGTACTTTTCTTCTTCACACTGACTTAGTTTGACGTGTTCAAAATAGATAAGTAAATGATTTAGAGTATTTATTTGTAGACGAATAATTCAACGATGTTAATATTATTGATTGAAAAGCTGACAGATTTTGACATAGAATATACGCAAAACATAATCGTGTTTTTTTTTGCCAAGCATAAATTAGCATTTCTCACATTTATAAACTTTTTAATCGATCATATGCCGACAGACAATGAGTAAATCTAATAATGACATTAGGTTCAAATTACTGTGATTAAGCAAGAAAGGTATTCGTTATAATTCTTGTGTCTGTATACTATGATTGATAGGAGTAAGTTAGATACTGATCATTTTTACATATTCATACATGACGGTTCTAATATTGCATGATATAAAGAGATTTCACTGCTGGATTAGCAAGGCAGCGTGGCCGAGCGGTCTAAGGCGCCGGTTTAAGGCACCGGTCCGAAAGGGCGTGAGTTCGAATCTCACCGCTGTCACTGTTTTTTTTCTCTTCTTCTATCTTGAAGACTCAACATTCGATGAGTAACGGAGTGAATGAGAGTAATCAGGATTGTAAAGTCGTACGACGAATTACCAATCTGGCTTCTTCAACAATAAGGTTCTTGGCTGATGTTTATGTTCCTCATCTACATGGCAGGATATTACCTAGCAGAACATGATAGCTCATTAAAAATCTCGCACAATACATCGAATTAGCACCTGAGAATACTTTCATTAAAGTGGTACGATTCATTGATAGAAACAATTCTCTAGTATGTCTAATTGTGAAAGTATCATGAGTCTTCATCATTTTGATTCCGTAGATTTCGTTCATAATTTAGGAGAGCAACGAGCATCTCATAGTATAGGAGGAGGGAGCGCAAATAATATCTTTTGACTTTAAACAAGTAAATCAAAACTAAAAATTGAGACTGATAGATGTATTTTATTTAAGGAAGTTTTTGAAAATTATTTGTGTACAAGTTTAATTGATTACAATAAGTGACCATGAATTAAATCAAAATCTATTCATTCAAGTATAGGATTATATTTCAATTCAAATAATAATAAAAAAAAAAGTAAAACTAGATGACATAGAAGAGCTGTTCGATTGTATGCCAAGTTTTTATGAATGACATTGCTTTGATGAAAAAAGAACATAACAAATGTTTCTCGAAGAGAAAAAAACGTTTGATTCATCTTTTGACGGATAAAATTAATAATTTGTAGAAGAATCAATTCAAGCATGAAAATTATTTTTGAAGATATTTTTTAATTAAGTCATTTTAAAACTCTTCTGTGTAGAAAAATTCTATGTGAATCGTAATTAAATTGAAAAAAAATGACGGTCAATGATGCATTAGAATATTTTCCTTGCAATCTAATTAAAAAGGGTTCTTTGTCTAAATACGTGACTTTTGCAGCTGATGTATTTTCAAGTAACGTTTAATTTTATTAAGATTCTATAAGAATGAACCTGGGAAAATTTTAACGCATCGCATAGCAGAAGTAATTGATCACAAAAGTTCATTCCAGCTATTTTTTACGAGACTACGAAAATTATCAGATAAATAAACATTTGAGTAACATATTTTGCTATCATTTTCTCACACATCCATAAATTGCTGATATTTCATAATTTGAAATATGCTATATTCCACAATTATTGAAGACCGACAAGAAATATAGAAACGTTACGTACTCATGTAAAAAGAAGTACTACGCGGACAAGATTAGAACAAAATGAAATCAGAAATCGATTATAATTGCAGCATTATAAACAGATTTCATTTGATTTTACTATTTGTTATTTTGTTAAAAAAGTCAAATCCTTAAAAATTGGTTTCTGATGATCAATTTTACTTCGTATCATTTGAATAATCGGTTTAAATAGATTGAGAAGATTAAATCTAGTTTTATTTTTCATGAATTAATAAATTTCAAAATCAGGAGGAAATTCAATAATGCCTACTCAATACGCCCCTGCCGATATCAATTCTTGAAGAATGTCGACAATATAGTCTAATGTCTCATATTATTAAAATATCCACACTATGATTTAATGTCTGTCTGCTAATACCACCATACAAATAAAAGATCCGTATATTGCAATCACGACATGTTGATTTGTATATCATTGGTTCATGTGACACTGCACCATGAATTTGGACTATCATCACCATCATCGAAACATTACGCAAGTGAGTTTTTCTAAAATTGATAGAGCTTGTCCGATGTTAAATTCTGAGTTTTCTAATAACAAAGAATCATAATATCAAGACGAACTACGAGAAGCTCCCATAAAGCTTCCACTCTCTCTCCCCCTGCATCTTTTCCGTTTGAATAATGATAACGTTTGCTGAGAAAGAAAAAGAATTTTTTTGATATGGGAACGATACATCTTTTTTATTTGAGTCCTTTTATAACACATTGTTAGACATCATTAAGGATTATCAAGTTATTTAGTTTAATGCAATTTAAGTTAATTAGATCAATGTATTTTTTTAAAGTGATTTTGTACATAGGACAAGTACCGATGACAACAGTTCACGTATGTTTTTCAGTAGAGAATCTCTTTGATGTTGAAAATACTCAGATCTGAATTCTTCAGTGCAAAATTGCATCGTCATAACATCTCATTTTACGATTCATAGACTACTATATGAACAGTGATGATGTGAGGTCGATTAAACTATTTTCTTTTAGTGAAGAAGATTAGCATATTTTGATTTCGTGCAAAATAGAATAATAGTAGTCAATCCATGGATGCATAAAATACAAAAAACATTTTCATGTAGTTTTTGATAAACTTTTATCAAGCTTTTACCATGCTAAACAGTCTGATGTTGATCAATCAATCGCTCTTGTAACAAAAGAAACGATTCAGTTGGAATTATTTTCTCATACTTCAAGATATTGTGTAATTTATCACTTCAACTTATTCTAATTATTCATTGACCTCTCCACGAGAAAGTTTATCTCTTATTGAAATTGAATTTTTTTAAAATAATCAATTGATAGATCATCGTCTTTATTTAACTAAAAACCTGTTTTACTCTAGTAGATATGTAATTTGTTGTGAAATCATTGGAACTATTTTACGTTCCACTTATGAGCTCATTGGATTGATCATTCCTCTTGACCATTTATGCCTAGAAGTATTAATCAAATCATGAATAAAAAGCTTGTTGATAAGAGTTTTTCAATCGAACTATAGAAACTATGTTCATTCGATGATGAAAGTCTTGACGACGATAAAGAATGAAACCTTTCACCAGAATAAGCTCTATTCTGTTGGTTCATAGTACTTCGTTATACACGTTGGTAGCACAACCATCTTGATTAATCATCACTTGGATGATGAAAGACTTTCTATTTATTTAAAAACATCAATTATTTCTATCAACATATCATAATAATTGTACTTTAGACTGTCATATTAACGTATATATTTCATTACAACAATCTCTTTGAATACAGACATGGATCGAAAATGTTCATACAAATCAATTAGTATAGTGGTAACAGTTAAATGCTTTTCAATTGATAACAATTGGATTCAATACAGTCCGACGTTTATATAAGGTTTTCATTTTATTTAATAAATTGTTTGTGAGCTACTCTATTCTCAGAAAATATCCATACAGATATCAATCGTTTCTGAACTCATCGGAAATAACTTGATTGAATTGAAATTTTTTTCTTGAAACATGAAAGATCTTCGATTATATATTTAGTAGTATCATAAGTCTTGTAGCTCAGTAAAATATTGGTTTTGTTTTACTAATGCAACGCTGCTACTTGAGTAGACATAATTAGTAATATCGACCTTCTGCTCTTCTCATCGTAATCGATAACAGATGCTTTTGTTTGTAATGTTTTTCGACAACTGGAGATATGACTTTCGATGTTTTCAGTAACTGCCGATAAAATCAATGTAACAAATAGCGGAGACAATAACATTCAAAAGAGCAATGTTATGAATGTTAAACGAATTTTGAATTTGATCGATTTGATGTGTATTCGTTGAAAACGTTTAACGAGTCTCTGTCCAGTTAAGAATGTTCAGTAGATTTTTTATTCGAAGTCTATGGGTACCGTTAGATTAGGGTTTCGGTTGATTAGAAGTCATTATAAGACAATATTCACATCATACTGAATGACACGAATGACATTAAAAATAAGAATCTTGAAAAATTTTCACTTTGCAATTGAGAATCTTTTAAAAACCGGAAATGAACATTTACATGAGGTCTAGTTTTGAAAATGATACCCTCTAAAGATCTTGGATCTATAGAAATTTTACGTTGCTCAAAAAATTAAACTCGATGCAATCGTAGAAGAATGAAATTGATCAATTATTCGAAAAAATATTGACGAAAATCATATCGCACAAAATCAGTTCCCTTTCTGTCTCTCTCTCTCTCGTGCGCACGTAAACTATGTAGAATGAATTTTCTGAAACGTTGTAATTATCATGAAGGATAATTTTCCGACCTATGGTCTTAATGCTTTTCTCGTCAATACATATATCATACAGGACGAATAAACCACTGCTATCTTTGGTTTACGACCTTCGTTCGTAGTAAACATATTAGTTCTTTAATGAATACTCCATGATATGAATGAAAAGAGGCGAAGCATAGAATACTACGAAGGTTTCTTTTTCTCTCTCTACGAAAGAAAAAAGGAATTCATGCCTGATGAATGAATGGTAGCTATCCGCAAAAACATCAACAGAACGAGAGAGAAAAAACACACACGTTACAATTACAAAACAAATTGCAGTTTTTTGTACGTATAGTTACTTGATTGAAAAGATGCCGTTGGAATCATTAGCAAATGAATTGTTGCTTGATCTGTTCGCATATTTTCCGAGTACTGATCTCCTACTGTCGTTTTATGATCTCAACAATCGCTTGAATAATCTCATAGCTTATCATTTAAAAAGTCATGTACTCAATTTTCAATCAATATCAAAATCTAATTTTAATATAATTTGTCAAAAATATATTCCAAGAATAAGTCATCGAATCAATTCTCTACGTCTTTCCGACGACGATGATACTCCCAAACAAATTGACATATTCTTTTCGTATGGTTTATCGTTCCAACAATTTTCTCATTTACAATCATTATCAATCTATCATGTTTATTCTTTCAATTCATTGAAACGAATCACTAATGAATTGTTTCATCTTCCTCATCTCACGCATCTAAATATAACTAGACATACAATTTTATATTATGAAATCTACGATATTGGCATTATTCCAGTTATAGGACGACTTTCCAAACTTGTTTATTGTCATTTGGATATTGTTAATGATAATGATTGTTCTCTTCTAACACCATCAATAATCTCTTCTTCATTAAAATATTTATCTATTCCATATTTAGATTGTAATATAAAGGAATTAATCTATTTGATTAAATTTATACCTAATCTTCAAGCTATTAATATACGTATTGTCGATCATTCGAATGTTCTTCATATGTCATCGATTATATTCTTGTCAATTAGAAAATTGAAAGTTATCTTCTTTGGTAGTTTAAATGCAATGAAAAATCTTTTAAAAACAATGTCTAATTTAGAAAAATTAAAAATTGAAATCGAATCTACTTACATCGATGGATACGAATGGCAAACTATTATTGAAAATTATCTACCGCATTTAAATCTATTTCAATTTAAAATGTCTACGTCATTAACTTATCAGAAAAATAAAGATGAAAAAATCGATGACATATTAAATTCCTTTCGTAGTCCATTTTGGATTGAAAAACATCAATGGTTTGTTCAATGTTATTGGATATTCGCTGATGCATCATCAGTTGTTTATATTTATACATTACCTTATGCATTTAAAGATTTCTTTTATATTGGTAATATTCGATTAAAGTCTACATGTTCTAATCAGAATCAATATTGGTCATTTGATTCCGTACATAATCTATATTATGGTCATGTTCCATGTCGAAATTCATCTATATCTCATATTCATTTGAATAATATTCATTATTTAGATTTAACAATACCATTCGATGAATCGATATGGTCCATGGTAACAACACTGAAACGATTAAATTCTCTAAATATTGTTTCATATGGCAATATGAATTCAAATGATATTCATTCAAAATTACAGATACTATTCGATCGATCACCGAATCTTCATTCATTGAAATTTTTTTCGTGGTTTGCTCAAGATGAATTTCCATTTAACATAAAACATTCATGTATTCGACAACTTGATTTACAAGCTCCAAATATTGTTTATAATCAGCAGCAATGTTTGGAATTAAGTCGTTCGTTCGTTGGTCAACAATGTGAAATTCTTTTTATAACTGTTAAAAAAAGAACAGATATAATTGATCTTGTTAGTAATATGAAAAACCTTCGTGCTTTGATTGTACAATGTAGCAAGATAATTTCTATGCAGAAAGAGAATGAAAATCTACTTGAATGGTTAGATCAACATTTGCCAGTGACATGTTCAATTTCAACATCAGCAGCAATTAGCAATAATATTCGTTTGTGGATTCGTTAATAAAGAAATCAACTAATTACGTAGTTACCATTATAATTTTATTCAAGGCCATTGATATAACATTTAATCGAGCTGTAGATTAGAAATATCCATATATTGTAGGCTTTGCAATCTATATCTAACAAAACTTCCAGTGTTTCCTTACTTTGAAACACTATATGAATAAGTTGTCGAAGCATTTACTGAAGAATTCACGACTTCTATTTAGGTTGCACTGATTTTTATAGAATATTGCAAATCTAAATAGAGTCTTCAATAGCTATCACCAATAGAATTGTTCACGTCAGATGTTGTAGTATATTAATAGCGGCTGATCAGATTGTAGAGGCTAGTTTTTTTGCAAGATTTTCCAATGATGATATTTTGAAATAGTGAATAAAAATTTATCGGCATGTATAGATACAACAGAAGTATTTATCTAGTGTGAGTGACAGCTATTGGATCGTGTTTTAAATTGTAATCTCGATGGCGTTCCGTTGACGGCTATTTACTTTGTTCCAGTATATAAATCGATATCATTTCTAAAGTTCAATTGCCTTTCCGTACTAGGAGAATATACGTTTCTTGCATATCATGAAAAGTAAGAGCACGCGTTCTATTTATTTTCACTCTTCCACTGTATGATATGTTCTGTATTTTGTGAAAGATTTTGATCAAGAATTGGAGGATGCGAGTAGATATTTTTCTTGTATACCCGCTATGTTCGGATAAATGTCATAATAGAACATATTAGTGTTTCTTCTATTTTCTATATTATGTAGAGGCATACTGTTTCACATTTGTCTTGTAGTGTTGAACTTATGTAGTCGGTCTTCTGATATGATAATTTTTGTTGTCTCTTTTCATTTTCGTTACTGAGAGAAGCAGAAACACCAGAACTTCTCGTCTTGAAGAATATGAATCGTCCTACAAAAATAGTTATACATATAAATCTCAATATCTTTTAGCATACATTGAGTTGGATAAAACTCTAAATTATTGTATCAATGAGAACAATCTGAAAGTACGAGCACAAGGTACTTGTGCGCGTTTAGGAAACCTGAAGAACTTTGTCTCTTTATTTATGGTGATATGTGCGAATGTTTTTCTATGTTATTTGACATTTCTTTAAACAACATTATAATCATAAAACTTCAATCAAAGTTGTTTTGTTGTGATAAAATCGTGGTAAAATTAGATTATACTACATTCGACGTTTAGTACCTTTTTAAACGTCTCTTTATGTATTTTGGTATCGGCATGTAGGGGTGTTTATGTGCTGACTGGCTTCTTCAAAGAAACTACAGCCACACCTTCAAGTGTTTGAAACGTAATCGAAGCTGGAAGTGAACATAAGAATTTTAAGTACTTTGAAAACTCATGATGACCAGATACACTGAAGCAGATAAAAACTCGTAATTACCCAGGTCGAGTAAAACGGACACCGTTACGGCGTCGTTTAGG
>OENT01000984.1:0-63851 GCA_900239685.1 Rotaria macrura
GTCAATCCCAATCCCAATTCTTGTCAATCCTAGTCAATCCCAATTCCAATTCCGGTCAAGACCAGTCAATCCCAAGAATTGGGATTGACCAGAATTGGAATTGGGCATCCCTACTCATCGAACATAGCATGGCGAAGGAACATTCATCAAGATGCATCCGTTTACATCTGTTACTTACTTGGATGCAAAGGTTGCGGCACAATCCGCTCATCTATGACTACATGGCAAACCTACCTTACCCACAAGACTTCTATTCAACTGTTTTGATCCCTTCGATGCAAAAGTTGCAACTTGTTCCACTCATCAAAGATAACATCGCAAAAGAACATTGATCAAGATACTTCTGTTCAAATGTTTTACACACTTCAAACTAAAGCTTACGACTCGGTCAACTCATCGAAAATCACATAACAAAAGAACATCCATTAAGACACTTCTGTTCATATATTTTACACATTTGGCAGCAAAGCTTGCGATTCGGTCACCTAATCGAAAATCCCATAGCAAAGGAACATTCATCAAGATAGTGGAATTCATTTGTCTTGCACACATCCAAGCAAAGGTTGCAAATCGGTTACTTCATCGAAGATCCAGTCCTAAAGGAACATTCATGAAGATACTTTTGCTCACTTCTTTTCCTCGCCTCGAATCAAAAACTGTGATTTGGTCAGCTCATCGAAGATCACATGGTAAAGGAACATTCCACACCAGAACTCAATCCATCTCACTTCCGCACTTCGAAGCAAAGGTTGCGAGTCAGTAACTTCATCGAAGATCACATGGCGAAGAAACATTACTCATAAGACTTGCGTTCAATACTTTCCCTCACATCGAAGGACAGTTTGCCATCCAGTCAGCTCATCGAAGATCACATCACAAAGGAAAATTCAATAGCATACTTCTGATTACGTCTTTTGCTCGCTTCAAAGCAAACGGTTGCGATTCAGTCAGCTTATCGATGATCACATGGAAAAGAAACATTCATCATAATACTCCTATTCAATTCTTTTGCTCAATTCCTAGAAAAGATTGCTAATGAATGAGCTCATCGAAGATCACACGGAAAAGGAACATTGCTCAAGATACTTCTGTTTACATCTTTTGCTCAATTCGAAGCAAAGTTTCCGACTCGGTGGGATCATTGGAGATCAGATGGCAAACGAACATTCATCACGATAATTCTCTTCATTTCGTTTGCACAAGTGAAAGCAAAACAACCAACCCGGTCAGGTCATCAAAGATCACATCGCAAAGGAACATTACCCAGAAGACTTCTGATCACGTCTTTTGCTCGCTTCGAAGCAAAGGTTGCGATTCTGTCAGCTTATCGACGGTCACATGGAGAAGAATCATTCCTCAAAATACTCCTATTCAATTCTTTTGTTCACTTCCTAGAAAAGAATGCGAATGAATGAGCTCATCGAAGATTATATGGAAAAGGAGCATTTATCAAGATGCTTCGGCTCACCTCTTTTGCTCGATTTCAAGCAAAGGTTGGGACTCGGTAAGCTTATCGAAGATCACATAGCAAACCAAACTTCATTAAAAGAGTTCTAGTCACCTCTGTTGTGCACTTGGAAGCAAATGTTGCGTTCGGGTCAGCATATCGATGGTTGCATGGCAAAGGAACATGGATCAAGAAGCTTCGTTTCTTTTCTTTTGCTCAATTGGATTTAAAAATTGCATCTGGGTCACCTGATCGAAGTTCACATTGCAAATGAACCTTGCTTAACAGACTTGTTTTCACCTCTTATTCTCATTTCGAAGAAAACGTTGTGACTCCGCCACGTCTTGCAAATTGATATGGCAAAGGACCATCGCTTAAAAAATTTTTGTTCCCCTCTTTTTCGCACTTCAAATGACATGTTGCGACTTGGTCAATGCATGGAAGAAAACATGGAAAGGAACAGTCATCAAGATAATTCTGCTCAACTCTTTAGCTCAGGTCGAAGGAAAGCTTGCTACTGAGTTAACTCATGCAAGGTCACATCAGGAAGGAACATTGATCATGATGCTGCGGTTAAACTGTTTGGGTCGCTTCGGTGGAAAAAGTACGAGTTGATCATTCCTCCAAGATCACATAGGAAAGAAACCTTGCTTAGCAGCCTTGTATTCACCTCTTTTCCTCACATCGAGGCTAAGGTTGTGACTCAGTCAGAACATCGAAGATTACATCGCAAAAATGAACGTATATCAAGACACTTCTGTTTACGTCTTTTGATCACTTCGAAGAGAAGGTTCCGGCTGGGTAAGCCAATCGAAGATCACATGCCAAAGGATGATTCCATAGCATACTGCTGTTCACCTCTTATGCTCTCTTCGAAGAAACAATTTCAACTTACTTAGCTAGATGAAGATCGCAAGGGAAAGAAGCATTCATCAAAATACTTCTCTTCAACTCTCTAGCTAACGCTGGTGAACCGTTTTCGAGGCGGTCAAGTCATCAAAGACCACATGGAAAAGGAACACTGATCAAGAAACTTCTGTTCACTTGTGTCTCTCCATTCGAACGAAGCGTTGCGACTCGATCATCTCATAGAATATGCAACGGCGAAGGAAAATTCTTTATCAGACTTCTGTTCACCTCTCTAATTCACTTCAAAGTAATAGTTGCGACTGGAGTAGCTGATCGAAGATCATTTGGGAAAGGAAAATGGAACAAAATAATTCCGTATACCTCTCCTGCTCGGTCTGATGCACAGATTAGGACTCAGTTAGCTTATCGAACATCACATCGCAAATGGAAATTCCTAAGCAGGATTTTCTTCCCTTCTTTCTGTCAATTCGAAGCAAAGTTTGCAGTCAGCCAATTAATCGAAGATCACGGGGCAAAGCAACATTCTTGACGATAATTCTGTCGACCGCTTTCGCGTATTTAGATGCAAACATTGTGACTTGGTAAACCCCTCGAAGATTACTTGACAAAGGAACACTGATCAAGATACTTCTGTTCATTTCTTTTGCTCAGTTCGAAGACAAGTTTGGGACTTTGTACGCTCATTGAACCCCACATGGAAAAGCAACATTCATTAAGATAAATCGGTTCTCTTCATTAGCTCACTTCGAAGCTAACGTTGTGACTCGGTCAGGTCAACAAAGATCGGATGACAAAAGAACTTTGATCATAATATTTCTTTCCGCCTCTTTTGCACAATTCGGGGAAAACGTTGTGACAGACCAAGTTCATCGTAGGTCACACTGCATAGAAACATTCCCTAAGAGACGCCTGTTCTCTGATTTTCCTCACTTCGAAACCAAGTTTGCAACTTCGTCAGCTCATCCAAAATCATATCGAAAGAAGATGTTCATCAAGATACTTCTGTTCACCTCTTTTGTTTACTTCGAAGGGAAGGTTGCGAGTCAGTCAGCTGATCAAAGATCCCATGGGAAAGCGACATAACTAACAAGTCTTCTATTCGGCTGATTTTGTCATTTCGATGCAAAGGTTGCTACTTGGTCACTCAATGGAAGGTCACATGGAAAAGAAACATTCATCAATAAGCCTCTGTTCCATTCAATCGCTCGCTTCGTGTCACATTTTGCGCCTGGGTCAGCTAATTAAAGATCATATGGTAAACGAACCTTACCCAAAACAATTTTGTTCCCGTCTTCTGCTCACTCAGATGCAAAGGTAGCTACTTAGTCACCCAATGGAAGGTCACATGGAAAAGAAACATTCATCAATAAGCCTCTGTTCCATTCTATCGCTCACTTCATGTCAAATTTTGCGTCTGGGTCAGCTAATTAAAGATCACATGGTAAACGAAACTTACTCAACACAGTTTTGTTCACGTCTTCTGCTCACTCGGATGCAAAGGTAGCTACTTAGTCAGCCAATGGAAGGTCACATGGAAAAGAAACATTACCCATAAGACTTCTGTTCCATTCTATCGCTCACTTCGTGTCAAATTTTGCGTCTGGGTCAGCTAATTAAAGATCATATGGTAAACGAAACTTACTCAACACAGTTTTGTTCACGTCTTCTGCTCACTCAGATGCAAAGATTGCCGCTCCTTCAGTGTATCGAAGATCACAGAACAACAAAACATTCTTAAAAAAACTTCGGTTCACTTCTGTTGCTCGTGTCGAATCACAGTTTGCAACTGCGTCAGCTCATTGACGATCACATTCTAAGGCAACATTACTCAGAAGAGCTCTGTTCACATCTTTTGCACACTTCGATGCAAAGGTTGCATCTCTATCCTCTATCGAAGATCACATGGCAAGGAAACATTACCCACTAGACTTCTGTTCACTTCTATTGCTCACTCAGATGCAAAGGTTGCGACTTCCGTATTGCATCGAAGATCACGTTGCAAGGAAACATTACCCATTAGAGTTCTGTTCACTTCTATTGCTCACTCAGATGCAAAGGTTGCGACTTCCGTATTGCATCGAAGATCACGTGGCAAGGAAACATTACCCATTAGAGTTCTGATCACGTCTTTTGCTCGCTTCGAAGCAAAGGTTGAGACACGTTTAGCTCATCGAGGATCACATGGGAGATGAGAATTTGTAATTAGCCTTTTTTCACCTCTTCAGCTCACTTAGAAGAAAATTTTCCGACTTTCTCCGTCCATCGCAAATTAGATGGCAAAGGAACATTCCTTACGAGACTTCTCTTCAGCCCTTTAGCTCACTTCGAAGCAAAGGTTACTACTTGTTCAGCGTCTCGCAGATCACATGGAAAAGTAATATTCCATAGGAGTCAACGTTTCAACGATAGTCCTACTTCCAAGCCAAGTTTCCGACTAGATCAGCTCAACGAAGCTCATCTGGTAGAGGAACGTTTCTCACCATACCTTGGTTCACAACTTTTGGTCACTTCTTAGCAAAGGTTGCGACGGTGTCAGCTCATGAAAGACCACATGGGAAAGAAATATTACTTATGAGAATTCTGTCCATCTTATATGCTCACTCCGAAGCAAAAGCTGCGACTTGGTCAGCTTATTGAATATCACATAGCAGAGCACCATTAGTGAAGATATTTCTGATCACCGTTTGGGTCACTTCGAAGGAATGGTTGCCACTCGGTTGGTTTAATTGAAGAACGCATGTGAAATAAACACTACCTAGAATGCTTCTGTCCATCTGTTCCGCAATCTTTGAAGGTGAGGTTTCGACTGGGCGACCTCATTGAACATCAAGTGGCAAATAGACATTCATCAGCATACTGCCGTTGACTTGTATTACACACTTCGATGCAAATTTTGCGACTCGCTAAGTTCCTCGAATATCACATGGTTAACAAATATTGGGCAACATACTTCTGTGGAGTTTCTTTGTCACCTCGAAGGAAAGGTTGCGACTCAGCCATCTCATCCAAGATCACATGGAAACCCAACATTCATCAAGACACAGATATTCGCCTCTCTTGTTCGCTTCAATGGGAAGCTTGGGACTCAGTAACGTCATGGAATGTCACAACGGAAATGACAAAGGGTAACAAGACTTCTGTTCTCCTCTTTTGTTCACATCACAGAAATGTTTCGACTCGGTGAGCTTATCGAAGATCACATGGGGAAGTAACATTGATGAATATACTGCGGTTCACCTCTCTTGCTCACTTCGAAGCGAAGCTTGGGACTCGGTAAGCTCATTGAATGTCACATAGCAAACGAAGATTTCAAACTAGAATTCTGCTCTTCTGTTTCGCTCCCTTCGAAGAAACGTTTCCGATTGGGTCAGCTCGGGCAAGCTCAGATGGGAAAGGAACATTCCTTACCAGTCTTTTGTTAGCCTCTTATGCTCATTTCGAAAGAAGCGTTATGACTCGGTGAGCTCATTGAAGATAACATGGCAAAGCAACATTCATGAAGATTTTTGTGTTCACTTCTTTTCCTCACATCGAAGCGAATCTTGCAACTCGGTTACGTCGTTGAAGATCAAATGCAAATGGAAAATTCATGAAGAAACTTCTCTTCACCACTGTTGCTCATTTCGAATCAAAAGTTGAGAATCGGTCAGCTCATCGGACATCAGAATGGAAAGGAACATTCCTCAAGATGTTTCTGTTCACTTCTTTTGTTCACTGCGTAGCAATGATTACGACTCGGTCAGTTCATCGAAGGTAATGTCACAAAGGAGCATTCATCAATATAATTCTGTTCATTCTTTTGCCAACTTACAAGTATAGGTTGGGGGAGGTAAGCTGACCGGACATCACATGTCAAAGGAGTATTACTGAAAAGATTACTGTTCAGCATGTTTCTCTATTTAAAGAGGGAGGTGAGGGGTCCCTAGCTAATCGAAGATCACATGGCGAAGGCACATTCATCAAGATACTTCTAATCACCTCGCTTGCTCACTGGGATCCGATAGTTGCGACCTGATCACCTCGTCGAAGATCACATCACAAAGGAATACACCTAACCAGAGTTCTGTTGACCTAGCACGCTCACTACGATTCAAAGATTACGAAACGGTCAACCCATCGAGGATCACATGGAAAACGAATATTCATGAAGATGCTGCTTTTCATTTCTTTTTCTGAATTTGAAGTAAATCTTGGGATTGGCTTAGGTAATCGAAGATAACATGCTATAGGAACATGCCTGACCAGACTTTATTTCACCTCTTTAGCATACGTGGAAGGAAAGGTTTCGACTCGGTCAGCTCACCGAAGTTCATGTGGAAGAGGAACGGTTATCATGATAACGAGCTTCCCCAGTTTTGCTCATTTCGAAGAAAAAGTTGCAACTGCCTCAGTTCATCGAACATCACATTCCAAGGGAACATTCTCAAGCAGGCTTACGTTCAACCCTTCAGTTCACTTCCAAACAACGGTCGTGATTCGCACAATGCATCGAAGATTACATCGCAAAGCAACATGTATAAAGATACTTATATTCCCTTCTATTATTCAGTTTGATTCAAAGCTGTCGACTTGGTCAACTCATCGAAGATCGCATGACAGAGAAACATTTATCAAGAAACTGCTGTTCAGTGTCCTCAGTTGACTTCGAAGAAAACATCAAGTTTGGGTCAGGTGTTCGAACCTAGCGTGCTATAAGAACATTCCTCACCAGATGTAAGTTCACCTCATTTTCTCACTTGCAAGTATTGGTTTTCACTCCAGCAGCGGATCGAAGATCAATTGGAAAACGAACATTCATCACGACACTTTTACTCACAGTTTTTCCTCACCATGAAGTTCTGGATTCGGCTGCGTCATCTTATCGAAGACCACATGGAAAAGGAACATTGTCTACCAGACTTATGTTCAGCTCTTTCGCTCATTTGGAAGCAACAGTCGCGACTCAGCAAGCCCATCGAAAATCACATACGAAAGCAACATTCATCAAAATACTTCTATTCACCGCTTTTTCTTACTTGGAACAAACAGTTGCGACTACTTCAGCTCATCGAAGATCAGATGGCAAAGAAAAATAACGTATCAGATATCTATCCACCTCTTTTTCTTCATTGGAATGATACGTTGCGCCTCTGTGTGGTCATCGAAGATCACACTTCACAGAAACAGTGCTTACCAGAGCTCGGTTGACAAATTTCACGGACTTCGAAGAAAAGTTTGTCCCGTCTTCAGGACATTAAAGATCACATGGAGAAGGAATGTTCCTAAAAATGCTTCTCTTCACTTGCTTTGCTGACCTTGGAACAAAGCTTGGGACCCGGCCAGCCCATCAAAGATCACAAGGCAAGGGAATATTCATCAAGACATTTATGTTCACTTCTTTTGCTCGCTTTGAAGCAAAGGTTGGGACCCAGTCAGCCTATCGAAGATCGCGAGGTAAGGGAACACTCATCAAGATGGTAGTGTTCACCCCTTTTCCTGACTTCGAAAAAAATATTGTGACTGGCTCAGCTATTCGAAGATAACATGGTGTAGAAACATTCCTCACCAGACCTTAGATCACCGCATTCCCTCCCTTGTCAGGAAATGTTTCGACTACGGCCGCTGATAGAAGATCAAATGGGATGGGAACACTCATCACGACCTTTCTGTTCATCGTATTTCCTCATCTCGCAGGAAATTTTGCGATTGCGTCAGCTCATCTTAGACCACCTGCAAAAGGAACACTGTTTACCAGGTTTATGTTCTACTCTTCTACTTACTTCGAAGCAGCAGTCGAGTGCCGGGCATTTCATCGAAGATCATATGGCAAATCGATATTCATCAAGATACTTCTATTCACTCCCTTTGCTTAGTTCGAAGAAAAGATTGCACCTGTTGCACGTCATCGTAAATAACATGTCAAAAGAAAAGTACTTACCAGACTTCTGTTCACCTCTTGAGCTGATTTTGAAGAAAAGCTTGGGATTCTTCCAGCTGATCGAAGATGCGATGCGAAAGGAACATAAATCAATATACTTCTGTTCACTGCTTTTACTCATTTCGAAGAATTGGTTGTAATTTAGTCCGGCCATCAAAGATCACATGCCACAGAAATATTCCTTACCAAAATTTGGTTCAAATCTTTTTAGGACTCCGAAGGAACGTTTGCCGCGTCGTAAGCTCATCGAAGATCAGATGGGAAAAGAATATCCTTCAGCATATTTCTGTTGACTTCTTTCCCTCACTTAGAAGCGCAGGATACTCCCTGGTCAGCCCATCGAAGATCAGATGGTAAATGAAAATCATTTAATAGACTTCTGTTCATCGCACTAGCTTACTTCGAAGGAAAGTACGCGACTCGATCAGCTCAACGAAGGCAGCAAGTTATAGGAACATTCCTTAGAAAAGTTTTTTTCACCACTTTTGCTCACTTGGAAGCAAAGGTTTCGATTCCGCCAGCTGATTGAAGACAACATCACGAAGAAACATTCATCAAGATACCTCTGTTCAGAGCTTTTGCTTACTTTGAACTAAAGTCTGCGACTCCTTCAGGTCATCGAAGATCACATCACAGAAGAACATCCCTTAAAAAATCTCCGTTGATATGTTTTTCGGACTTCGAAGAAAAGCTTTTCCCGTCTTCAGCACACCGAAGATACTATGGGGAAGGAATATTCCCCAGCATACTTTTCTTCACTTTGTTGCTCTCTTCGTAGCGAAGGTTGGGACTGGGTCGGCCCATCGGAAATCAGAAGGCAAGGGAACATTCATGAAGATATTTATGTTCCGCTTGATTGCTCACTTCGATCCAAACTTTGAGACCAGATTGTGTCATCGAATATCCCATGGCGAAGGAACATTTATCAATATGCTACTGCTCACCCATTTTACTGACTTTGAAGAAAATGTTGTGCCTGGCTCAGCTATTCGAAGACAACATTGTATAGGAATATCCCTTACTAGATCTTAGATCACCGCATTTCCACCCTAAGAAGGAAATGTTTCGACTACGGCCGCTGATAGAAGATCAAATGAGATGAGAACATTCGTCACGACACTTCTGCTCACTTTATTTCCTAACGTTCAAGAAACGTTTGTGACTACGTTAGGTCATCTAACATCACATGGCAAAAGAAAATCACTTAACAAACTTCTATTCACCGCACTAGCTTACTTCGAAGGAATGTATGTTACTCGATCAGCTCAATGAACACTACAAGGTATATGAATATTCCTTACAAAACTTCTTTTCACGTCTTTTACTCGCTTGGAAGGAAAGATTTCGATTCGTGCAGCCGATCGAAGATTGCATTACAGAGGAGCATTCATGAAGATACTTCCGTTCAACGCTTTTGCTTACTTCTAACTAAAGTATGCCACTCGGTCCTGTTATCAAGGATCACATGGCAAAGCAAACTAACATACCAGACTTCACTTTACCTAATTTGCTAACTTCGAAGCAAACGTTGTGACTCGGTCCGCTCATCGAAGATCACATGGCAAAAGAAAATCACTTAACAAACTTCTATTCACCGCACTGGCTTACATCGAAGGAAAGTATGTTACTCGATCAGCTCAATGAACACTACAAGGTATAGGAATATTCCTTACAAAGCTTCTTTTCACGTCTTTTACTCGCTTGGAAGGAAAGATTTCAATTCGGGGAGCTGGTCAACGGTTACGCCGCAAAGGAACATTCATAACGATACTTCCGTTCAACGCTTTTGCTTACTTCCAACTAAAGTTTGCGACTCAGTCCTATCATCGAAGATCACATGGTGTGGGAACATTGCTTAGCAGACTGCTGTTCACTTCGTTTTCTTCCTTCGGAGAAGAATGTTACGAGTCAGTCAGCTCATCGAAGGTCACATGGGAAAAGAAAATTGCTTAGCAGACTGCTGTTCACCTCGTTTTCTTACATCAGAGAAAAATGTCAGGAGTCAGTCGGCTCATCGAAGATCACACCGCAAAAGAATATTCGTCACCAAAGCTCTGTTCACATGTTTTGTTCACTACAAAGCAAATGTGACGCCTCGGCCCGCTCATCGTAGACAACATGGTAAAGGAACATTGCTAACCAGACTTGTGTCTAACATGTTTTCTCACTGAGAAGCAAAGGCTAAGAGTCGATCAGTCCCTCGAACACCACGTAGCAAAGGAAGATTAGTGATAAGACTTCTCTTCAATTCTTTCGGTCACACCGACGGCAAGGTTACCACTCAGTCAGTTGATCGAAGATCACATGCAAAGCAACTTTCCTAACCAGACTTCGGTTCATGTCTTTTCGTCAGCTCGAAGAAAATGTTGCGACTGCGTCATCTCATCGAAGATCAGATAGTGTAGTGACATTCTTTATTAGACTTCTATTCACCTAGCTTTCTCCCTTTGTTGCAAAGATTGCGACTAGGTCAGCTCATTGAAGATCACATGGCGATGGGAATTTCAAGAAGATAATTCTGTTCAGTTCTTTCGCTCATTTGGAAGAAACGGTTGCGACTCAGTCAGCTCAAGCATGATCCCATTGCAAAGCAATATTCCTTACCACAGTCCTATTCAGCTCTGGTTCACATCGAAGCGCAGGTTGCGACTCGCTTAGCTCAATGAAGATGCTATGGAAAAGGAAAATTGATCAAGATATTTCTGTTCATGTTTCTTGCTCACTTGGATGAATAGGGTGATATTCGGTCAGGTCATCAAAGATGGCATCGCAAAAGACAATTCATGAAGATACTTCTGTTCACTTCTTTGGCTCACTTTGAAGGAAAGGTAGCGACTCGGTCAGCTGATCGAAGATCACATGGCAAAGGAACATTACTCATAAGACTTCTGTTCACCGCTTTTGCTCATTTTGAAGCAAAAGTAGCGACTCGGTCAGCTGATCGAAGATCACATGGCAAAGGAACATTACCCATAAGACATCCGTTCACCGCTTTTGCTCACTTCGAAGCAAAGGTTTCAACTCGGTTACTTCATCCAGGATCACCTTGGAAAGCAACGTTCCTCACCAGGCTTCTGTTCACCTCTTTTTCTCACTTCGAAAAAAAGGTTGCGGCTCGGTTAACTCATCGAAGGTCACATTGCAAAGGAACATTACTCATAAGATTTCTGCTCGCCGCTTTTGCTCACTTCGAAGCAAAGGTTGTGACTGGTCACCTCATACAGGATCACATTGGAAAGTAACGTTCCTTACCAGACTTCTGTTCACCTCTTTTGCGCACTTCAAAGCAAAAGTTGCGTCTCGGTCAGATCATCGAAGATTACATGAAAAGCAACATTCGTTACGAGATTTCTGTTCACCGCTTTTGCTCACTTTGAAGCAGAGGTGGCAACTCGGTCAGTTAATGGAAGATCGCATGGCAAATGAGATTTTATAACGGCATGTTTTACCAACCATCCATTTATCAATGGTGGTAAGTGCGAATTGTACTTTTCGCTACAAACACCAGTGCACGTTTCAGATGACAAATGAATGACTACGATCAGTAGTATCATATTCATTTATTTTCATCAATCTGAGACAATCATTGGAACCTGTTTAGCTAATCCACCATCGCATTTCGAAAGAATAACCCTAACGATAGTTCCGTTCATTTATTTCATCTGTTTTGCACCACATTTACTGCATTTATCGTAACTCATTCACTATAGCATGACCAATAAATGCTGATGAGGCTTGAAGAGCTCCCAATGATTCTATTCTTTTATGTTTTCATCTAAATTTGAAACTCCAATCAAAGCTTTTGAATCGATCTGTTAATCAAACAGCACGTAATAAACGAAGAATTCGCATATCTAGTGTTTTATTCATGTATTGCCCATTATCCACATTGTACAAGATTAATTGATGACCAGATAAAAGATGACATCCTAATTGAATCCTTGTCACTACTGTTGCGCCCATTTATATGTCTCATTTTGAAATGAAGATTAAGTATTGTCGATATGGGTTAACGCTCATCTAATCAGTGAATATGCATTATCAAAATTTTATTCACTTATCCTATCCACTTGAAACTAAAAAATCCAAACTATGTCACATTTGAAAGGATCTTAAGGTACACTAACATGTGTTTTCCAACGCATGTATTTAATTATCTTTGCGAATGGCCAAAGAAATGTTGGAAATCAATGTACTCCTAGAAGATTATAATTTTAATGAATCAACTTAACGCTTAACTTCACTGGCTCCCCAACCGCCCTATGCGCCGATGCTGCGTTAATCAAAACAAACTCTGGAAGAAAAAGCTCTTATGAAAGATGACACGGTGCGTGAGTATTCCTAATTCTTCACAAAGTCGTATTCATTGATGTCCTTCGCTTTGTAGTCAAGATGGTGAGTCACTCAGTTGATCAAAATCCAGGTGTAATAGGAAGCATTCTTACTTGTGAGGTTATGCTTTTCTATTTTATCTTCGTCGATACAATTTTCTCGATTGAAGAATATGTCTGCCGATCGTACTACAAATGAATTGCGATTATCCATAACCAGCTTTCCCGATGATCTCGTTCATCTATTTCATGCACATAGAGGTGTAAATCCAGGCAGGATAGACATATCGTGAATCACCGATGAAATGGATGATAATCATCACCTGCATGTTCTATCAACTTATTTGACTTAAGTTACGCTTACTTTTTCGATTTTACATCTGAACGATGCTTGTATACTAAATGAATGATTTGCAAAGTACCAATGGTCGTATTTAGCTATTTCATTCATTTCAAAGTAAAACTACCTTTCTAATATAAATAAAGGTGGTAGCATATTAAATGAATCCGTCGAATCAGTATTCTGTTCTTTTATGTTATTTTTATTCCCTTATTAAGAGTCGAAGTTCGTCTATTGACTCAAAATCATCGGAGAAACGAATGATCTCGACGGCATTTGCCGCACTTGGCACAAGTATTCTATTCCAGAATCTAGTGCAGTTCGGATGAAATAGTTTCAGTTATTGGAAAGATAGAATATTTCAATCCAAGATGAATCACTCTTAAGAAAATGATGTTCGTATATCTTCATGCTTTCAAAACATATTAATGAGTTCTTCAATGGAGTACAGTTCATATGAGAAGGGACTGAATAGAACGACCCTTAACATTCTGTTCATTTATTTTCGTCTCTAACCGTGTAAGGTCTCCGAGACTTAAATAATGACCAATTATAGAATACATGGACACTCATAACAAAACTTTTGTTCATTTACTTTTCTCTCTTTGGGGTGCACACTTCAAAATATTATTTTAAGCAATAATCACACAATCAATGAATCATTTTGAGGTTTCTCCGGAAAATTACCCGTTGCAGCAAATTCTTCACGTGCTAAAGGAATATAAAGATTATTTATTGTGAGTTGAAATTATTTAAATAGCTTCTTCTGTATGAAACATGATTGGTAATGATGGTTCCAACATACTGTATAGCAAGAAAAGTAAATATCCCACAGACTATCCTACATATTCATGCATTTCAAACAAAAATTCGGCTTTCAAATATTAAATATGTTAGATCAATTAAATCCAGAAATAGAAAAATTCCACTGTTTCTTAGTACTATATGATCTCGTGATCCTCAATGCGGACTACGACAGATCTCTAGATATGCTAATCAAAAGAACCAATAAAGGAATGTCACAAAAATATATAGCACGAGTTCTCATTTGTGATTTAAACACCTCCGTCGTCTTATATTTTTGAATCATGTGCAAACGGAGTTTAAACTATTTTTGACTTAAACGATCGTGAAAATTTCCACACGTAGAGGTAGAACATGGTGATCATGTTGTTTGCATTGTTTTCATCATGAAGTACGAGATTTATTGCAGACCTGCTTCTTTTTCATCTGTCAGATACAAAAATACATGCAAAATAGTTAAATTGTGTGAATACTAGACTTCAGATTCCAAAAGGGCGATATTCGTATACAAACGGAATCAAAGTCATGAATACTGGAAGGAAGTAATTTACATGATAGGCAATCGATAAAAGAAATGTCATGAAAATTGTGACAAGAGCCTGTAAGTGATTTGATTTTTCTGTTTGACTGTCGCTCAACATGCTGGCTTCTTCTAGTTAGAAACAGATGATAAATTTGATGCGACTATCATGATTCAGATGTGATGCCTTTGATGAGATATCCATAGTTTTGCATCTTGTGGTACGATTAAAAATTCATTGATAAATTTTCTAAAATAATCGATTAGTGCCCCCACTTCATCATAGGAGATTTCATATGTTATTCTGTGTTTATCATCATGTTTCTACGAGGGATTTTTTCGTTATTTTGACTTCCTTGATAAATTGTCCTTGGACAAAAGAGGAATACATTTCATTAAGACCGCACCTGGCAAATATACGAGTTACACAAAAATGTGCAAAATAGGCTATTTCTTCCCTGAAACTTCGTGTGGGGTAAAACTTTTCACTGGCCATATTTCTATGTTCCTGCGAACAAAATAGGATTTTCGCTACTTCTCTGCTGTTTCACCTTTCCTTCTCTGAAACTCCAGAGAAAGATACTATTTTGATTCAATGCCAGAGGTCCTAAAGGAGTTCACACATAGGCCCTTCGGGGAATGATTTATGAAAATTTAGCATCGATTTACTTCATCAACAGGAGAAGATCGAAAACTGAAAATTCCAGCATCAGTACAGCTATTGAAGAGCTAAAACCCACAGTGACAGAAATCAAAACGTTGCTCTTCAAAGAAAACATAAGATTTGTGGAGACTCTCTAAAATCTGGCATAGCCTATCAAAGTATTCTGAAATCTTACGATAACCAGTAACAGAAGTAGTCAAAACTTTGACTGGGATAGAATTTTCATATGATCGAATAAGACTACAACAAGACATAAATCCTGAATTTTTTCGATATGTACGTGATAACGTTACTCGTTAGACATACAGTTATTTTTCGGATCTAAACACAATAAAAAATATACCTTCAATAACATATGTTGTGGCTCTTGATGAGCTCTATGGAATTCCATACTCAACTTATCAAACCAAGTCTCTCTTGTATCTAAAAGTAAAATGCATCATGCGGATTGTATGCCCTACATAGATGCCAGTCGGTTCTCCAATAAATGTACTGAGCTATAAGTCTCTGAAAAGTACCCTGCTGCCAGTATGCCACAGGAACGTTCGGGTATTGAAGTACTTATAAATACTTTTCGGTACGTATAAGGTACCCTGGCGGGTACCTTATTCGACAGCATCTAGTAAATAGGTACTTGAAGGAATGGATCAACTACTCAACTGGATATCATTGCACAATATATTTTGGTTCCCTGCTGTCAAAAGTGCAGTATGTTGAAACTCGGGCCTTCTCTTTGACTTTTTTCATTTTTGTTTCTCTCAAAGAAAATTTATGATATTTTTTCGTTTTTATTTAATTTAATTTGTCCAATTCTGAAAACTCAAGCAGATCAAATTTCTGGATCTTACAAAACCTGAGTTGATCGAATCTCTATCAGATAACTTCAGGATAGTCCTCTCTCAATTTACGACCGAGATCGGCATGGTATCGACTAATAAAGAGTCATGATACAATCTAGAAAAAAATCGTATTAAAATATATTAGTTTCTTATGTTTTGTCGAGTTGTTTATATGAATCGTGTGTACGAAAGAAAACGGTGAATGAACAGTCCCTACACAGAACGCGCCAAATCTAGGATACCCTGTAGAGCTTTCCTCAGTAAAGTTACAGGTGTAGGTACCCATACAAATACCTGTTCAGTAATCATACTGATGTGGGTATCCAATGCAGTACCTAGATCAGTATAATTACTGAGAATTTCCGAAGTACCCATATCGGGTACCTTGCTGATGCTTTCTCACTACAGATGTACCCTCAACTCAGTACTTTCCGTAGGACATATTCAGTGAGTTTTCTAATACATGGGTCTAGAATATAATAATATAACCAATTTCACATATTTTACATATTCAACATGAATCGGAGGATAGCTGTTGATCTCTATAAGAAATCGCATGACTTCAAGCGAACGTATCACTTTTTCCTGGATATCCCACTGCTCATTATGGTCCATATGAATTCAATCTCTCAGTATATTGAGGGTGAGAGTGAAAATGGACTGTGAAAAGAAGACTATCGTATCAAGACCACTAGCACTTGAATGCGAATGCATGACAATAATGTGTGCTTTTCGAAATTAGATAGAATTTCTATGCTGCCTATTGCAATACTGTCTAGTTATTCAATTCAATTGTGAACAAATCGACTTATTCGTAATAGTGGGGCGTGGGTGTGGGTATGACTGGAGGAAGGGGTAAATCGAACTAAGCCTTCTTTTCGTCGATACTTACACCACTCCACAATCACACCCTAGAACTCTTTTCAGTAACAAAATCATCAAGATGTGAGTATGTGTGTCGAGAAGAGTCCAATCTACAACGATCTTCTACGAATAGTATCGACGTCTTGTCTTGAACCACAAATACTTTCTTATAAAATAGAAGACCTAACTCCTTTTGTGAAATTTTATATAGATGATATCATTAAGAATAGTACACCGACACTATGAGTTTATAAGATAGTTCGTGTGAAGCTTAAATTCTCTGAAAATGCAGCAGGTCTAAATAAAACATGATTTTCATGAATGTGACAACAATGTATATCTTCCTCATCTATCTTACTACCGTTACTTCTAGAGTGCCCGCATGGAATGTCAATTGGTGATGTATTGAATAGAGATCTAGAAGAGTATCCCTTAATGCTACGAACTAAGTATCATCGTGCACACATTGACTATACTAAGTTATGGTTACAGAAATGTATTGAAGTGCTTCTAGCTGAGGGATTTCTGTCAGTCCCTTTTAAAAGTTTAGAGTTTAAACAACTGATAGCATGTTTGTTAAGCTAGTTATATTCGAAAGTGATTATTCTTCTATCTAAGAATCTCGCATTCTGCTAGAATAGTTGAACAATGATAGACTCTGACTTTACTACACTTTCTTTCTAATTGCACCTTTTCTATCATGTAAAAGTTCTGCAAACTGACCACACTTTCACAGATCACGATATTGTAAAATTTTTCAGTTTTGTTTCTTACTCGTATTTGTTGCCATGTCAAACCAGTAATAATAATAAGAGTTTTATGCAGTCTAAAAGCAGAATACACCAAAATTATAATTTTATTCAACCATAAATAATCACAAATGATTGCTATACTATATTCTCTTTTCATATTTAAAGATTCTCACTATTTCTCGGGATAATCAGACATTCAAGGGGTTACGGGCATATGTAAGTTGGTAAGTGTGGTAGTGGGTTAGCATGAGGGTAGGCGTATGGATTCGAGTCGATGGTGTTAAGATCGAGAAAAAGAGTGTGGATGGGATCTGGGTTTGAACAGTAATGTGGTTATGGATTAGCAACAGAGATGTGGATATGGGTGCTAGTGTACCAATAGCCTATAGTCAAAGCACGCGCAACTTACTTTTCTTTCTCTTTAAGTGGCGATTCTATGTGTCTATAACCCATGAGTTTTTTTCATCAGCAGAAAAGTAGATAGGCTTAAAAAATTAGGCTCTGCTGACTGAGATTTCCATCGAGTCCATCGTATCCTGAAATGATGATTTTCACACTAAAACTTTGGAATATAATTGAAAATATGCATTTTTCAACGCAGAGTAAGAAAAAAACTATTTTCAAGCTTTAAAAATGAATCAGAATCGAGTTATTCTGTTTAAAGCACTGTTAACAGCAAAAGCTAGTAGTTTTTCAAAGAAAATTTTTGAAGTTTTTCGAATGTTTTTCTACAAAAGCTAGTAGTAGATTCGATCAAAAATAAGTGTGCTTGGTAAGCTCGAAGAGCTCTATCCAAGGGTATATAAAGAAACACCAAATAATATGGTGTGGAAACTTTTACTTTCAAGAATCTTATATATCTCCGATGATAATCTCGAAAATAAATCAGCTTCTACAAATGGGTGATGATGATTTAAAGCCGAGAAAGAAAAGAACAGTTATCGAAGCTTCCTGTTATAATTCTAAAAGCTCTTTCGGCTTCTTCCAAAACAAAAGGCGAAAACTTACGGATGCAACAGCTTCGATAGGCTTTAAAACCCGTTTTTTCATTATGATCGCACTTATATTGATCGAATCATTTCGCACAAAAATCTCCGATTCACCACACTATATGCATATAAATATACAGTCTGGCGCATAATTATAAGACCACTTGCTTTAAAATTAAGCTTAATGAAATGAATACTATTTCGAGTGATTTGACATAGGTTAGTCTTAAGAATGTTACCATAAAATTTTCAAGTACTAATCCGTTCATTTTCATATATATGTAGATTTTCCTCCATTTTTGTGGTGCATAATTATAGGACCACGTGATAGGTTTATAGCAATAAACGAATCGTGAGTAACTTTAAGTAAAATTAACAAATCAGATAGTACTTGACATTCAAGTTTAATTGTGCCGAGAGCAATACAGTTAACAGAAACCGAGAAAAGGTCTATCTTAGACCTACACAAGAAAAACAAGTTTCATGGAGAGATTGCAAGAAAAATCAATCGATCAAAAACTGTGGTAACAAATATTTTGCAAGATCCACGTAAATATGGCTCAAGAAAACGAACTGGTCGCAGAGAAAAGGTCGATGAACGTACAAAACGGCTTGTTTTGAGAACTGCCATTAACAAGTCAATATCTTGTGCCAACACTCTTGATGATTTAAGTTTGAAAATGTCGAGATGGACGATCAATCGTGTTATGAAAAGGTCAAATATACTTAAAAAGGTGATGAAAAAGAAACATTCTCTTGCATTAACAATAGTTCACAAAGATTTAGGATTGACTTGGACCAAAGATCATATGACATGGAATAACGAGTGGAACAAAGTCATCTGGTCGGATGAAAAGAAGTTTAATTTAGACGGTCCTGATGGTTTTTCATACTATTTGCATGATCTTCGTAAAGAAGAAGAGTGTTTTTCGACTCACGTTCAAGGTGGTGGTAGTGCCATGATTAGGGAGTCTTTTGCCTGGGGTGGTAAGAGCTCAATCTGTTTTATAGATGGACGGGTGAATTCGAATGGATATCGTGAGGTACTCAAAAATCACCTACTCAACATCACCGATAGTTTGGGCGGACTTGAATGGGCCTTCCAGCAGGATAATGCTCCTATCCATCGAGCGAAGATCAATCTGGCTTGGTTCAAGACGCAAAAAATTAACGCTTTGCCGTGGCCACCATTATCTCCAGACTTGAATCCAATAGAAAACCTATGGGGCATGCTATCAAGGAAGGTTTATTCAGGAGGGAGCTATTAAGAACGAAAAAACAGTTGAAAGCTGCCATACCAAAGTCATGGAAAGAAATAAGCATTAATCAACTTCGCGATTTAGTCAGTTCAATGTCCTACAAAATATTTGAAGTTATTAAGCTAAATGGAGCGAAGACATAATATCAATCCGTATTTTGAATTCGTTTTTTCTATGTCATTTACGGTGGTCTTATAATTATGCACCATAATAAACCACGAAATTTCAGAAATCAATGAAGAATAGTTGATAAAATCTTGAATATTTCTATACTGTATAAATATGCCTCAATACCCATAATTTCAAAGTACTAGCTCGATCCGAATTTTCTAAGTACTAAAACTAGTGGTCTTGTAATTATGCACCAAATCGTAGATAAAAGAAGCATTGAAAAACTTTCGCACCCACACTTTCTTTCTATCTTTTACTGTCTTATAATTCCCTTTGAACGTGTGTTGAAATACTGCTCACAAAAGCATTGCCCCAACTGTGTAGACTAGAGAGACTCAGGTCGTACAGAAAGGTCCGTATACGGCGGTGAAAGAATACCAAACGTCGTATTTATGGCATTCCATAGAATTCTGTTTACGCACATCGGTTTACGGAATAAAAACAGATAGGTTACGGAACGCTTACAGAGCCGTTACCGAAGATCGCTGAACGATACGTAAACCAGACCGTATGTGATCTTGTTTCTGACATTTTCGCCAAAAATATCTCCAAAGTATCCATATAATTTCTCACATACGGCATTGAAGAACGCAAGCGACTCCTGATGAACAGCATCAAAGAGCTAACTGAGATGATTCTTCAGGCTGATACGTAAACGGGGTGTAATCATTCCATATTCGGTCCGCAATCGTTCTATATTACCTTTACACATTCTGTATAATATTTAGTTTTCTTGCGCAGGAATGTGTAAAGACGGATAGGTTATCATACCATAGTTTTTACTCTATATTTCTGTTAAATTGCAATGTAACTTCGTTTCTCCAATCGAAATGTAAAGTAACGGAGCTTAACTACACGCTAGAATACCCTCGAAGATTATCCCAACTGATCTTTACAAAAATAATCAGGTAGCCATCGCTACATCTGAGCCATTTTAGCGATAAAAAACTGGGTAGGGCATGGTTATTAGCCTTATTCCTTAGCTTTTAACTACTGTGCCTTATGGAAGTTTCGTCTTTGTCGCACAATGTTTTCTGTGGGTACACGATGGTTGTAACGCTGGACCTCCGTAATTGCTAATTTCGGGCAATTTATCGTTGGGAAGACGGTCCGTTGTCGAAAACACTGTAACGCATCGTTTTCGATCAATATAAGATCCACTTACGATACAGGTACAATACTGTCCGTATTTCTGAGCCAGATAGTACGGTCTGTTACGGACCGAAAGTGAACCGTATTGATCCCGTTTGCTACCGTAAATACTCAGTTTTAACAACATTTTTCGTGCGTATTCGGATTGTAAACAATACCGTTTTGATTGACCTGAGGAGCCGTTAGCTTACCCCTACAATAGCCATTCGGAATAGAATATGGTGTTGCACGAAAATTTTGAGGTAGATGATTACTCAAGTTACTCTGGAGGCAAAAAAGATGAAAATGATTTCTTGCAATGATGAGAGTCTTGTGTAGAATAGAAAAAGTATCAGCTTATGAATTTTGAAAAAATCAGAATGATCGAAACAAAAAACATGAAACAAAACAAACAGTGTCGGTAAGATGTTAGCGATGCATACCCATTATTTTTTTCTCCAAATATCGAAAGCTACAGAACAGTTTGTGTTTCAAGTCAACCCATTAGAGTTAACAAAAGCAAAAAACATTCATTTTTTTGTGAGTGCTCGAAAAGTATGCTTTCTCATATATCCTGTGACAGATTCGGGGAAATAGAAGACTTCAGCGATGTTGATTACATTAGAATTGAACTAGTTGAGAGTTCTCTCTATCATTCTGGCATCAATTTTTCGATTTACTATGAAATTCGTTTTTTTCTGTACGCTGTGGCTCATTGATGAAATCCACCTACATAAACTTTAAAAAATCCGCAGAATAATAAACGAAAAAAGGGCTTATGAATTTGCAGCAGGACATAAACCCTTTTCTTCCGCATACAACGAAGATAATAAATGGTTTTTCCGTTTATGATTTGGAAAAGCGTTTATCAGATATTTCAAGAACGGAAAAAAGGGTTTCTATCCCATCGCAAATTCAAAAAACCCTTTTTATTTACAGTTTTCTCAAGGAAAACTTTTATTGTTAATGCATATTTGATCCTATATATCCTAAATCTTATACGAAACTGGATTTCACAAAATCTTATCGCAGATATAAAGATATCTATTTTTTAAATTGTTAAACACCCAGGTCGTCAATTCCGGCCTCCGTTTCCAGACTGTTTCCAGCCAGGTTCCAGTCATTTTCCGGCAACTTCCTGCAGGATCCGGTGTCTTTCCGCCGAGAACCTGCCGGAAAAACTTGGAACTTGGAAGCAGTATTCCCGGCCGGAAAGTCATCGTACCGGAATCCTTAATATTACGGCTATTTCCCGGCGCCGAAAAAAACCGGAATCCTGACGTAATACGTCGCGGAACTTGCCGGAATATGTCGCAGAAATTTCCGGAAACCGCCAACAATTCAATCTGCTTCCACATTGAAATCGATTGGAAAAAGCAGATCCCACCGGAAGCACTCAGTGAATCAAACAGCTCTACATAAAATCATAAGCTTCATAATCACACCATCTCAATTTAATATTCACGACCACACAAACATAAAAGAGATACACCACTGAATCTTTCATAAGTTCCACCGAAAGCGAAATTGGTGCCTCAGGTGGGAGCACACCGGATGCTGTTTTTGTGGTTAGGACTGTCACAATACCAATACCATCAATACCAATAGCAAGTGATATTCTATGGTACTAGAACTGATGACATTGATCTTGATGGATACTAGTATTAGCATTGGTATTGATAGTACGGCGCACATAATGCCAAATTCGTGCAAAATTTGCTTTATTTTTATTTATAAATGGTTGAATAGAGCCAGTTGAGCTGATCACGATTATGTTTCTAACGTAAGCCATTTATGCCAATTTTTAGATCCGACGAGTACCTTCTAATTTCCTCAAGGTCAACATTGAAAACAGTAATAAAAACCACATAATCGTGATCAGCTCAACTGGCTCTATTCAATCATGTATAAATAAAAATAAAGCAAATTTTGCACGAATTTGGCATTATGTGCGCCGTACTATCAATACCAATGCTAATACTAGTATCCGTCAAGATCAATGTCATCAGTTCTAGTACCATAGAATACCACTTGCTATTGGTATTGATGGTATTGGTATTGGTGTTGGTATTGGTAATCGTGTTATTGGTATTCGTCTCGGTGTTGGTATTCATATTCGTATTCGTGCTCTTATTGCTATTTGTATTGTTACTGCTATCGATTTTGCTACTGCTATTGCTATGGGTATCGGTGTTGGTTTTGATATTGGTGTTCGTATTGGCATTGGTATGGTGATTGGTAACCGTCTTTGTATTGGTGTTGTTATTAGTATTGGTATTGTAATTGCTATATCTATTCCCATTCGTATTCGTATTGGTGTTGGTTTTTTGTATTGGTGTTGGCATTGGTTTCGGTATTATTATTAGTATTCGTACTGCTATTAGTACCAATACATTCGATATACCTCCTGAACCGATGACTATGAAACACCGGAGGTCATCCGTTTTAAGTGCGCTAAGAAATGGTTCGCATCAATTAGCAATGGACTTTTTTCAAAAAAAAATAGACATAGGTTCTTTGACATGGGCAGTCCTAATTTCGCATTTATTTCACCAGAAACCATAGTTGTAGTCAGGAATCAGTAAAAATCGAGTTTGCAAAAAGTCATGCGAAATTCGGTCTTCCCGTCTCGAATTATCCATCGGGAGCTCTTTTTTGAAAAACTCGATTTTCATTGGTTGCTGACCGACCAATAGGGTTTCAAGTAAAATTGATGCGAAATTTGGTCTCCCGTCACAAATTACCTATGCGGCGCTAAAGTTTGAGAAAAGTCCATTGCTGATAGACCCGGCTCGTTTTTGTGCATACGGAAAAGGTATCATCTAAGGGTTTTTATTGTCACGGGTTCTAGACCTATTGGACATATATCGGTACCAAGAGCAGTACCAAGACGAATGCCGAGTACCATCGATATTATTGAAACAATACCGTATTGGTATTCTTACATTCCGAATTAGAATCAAGCTCATGCTTACTTTTTTGCTGAAAATACTCCTTTTTCACCCTTTTCTATTTCGTAAACTAGAAACTGTTGAGGACAATTTAGGAATACGTAGAAACACGAAATCCATCTCGTCCTTCAATAATTTCTGAGATTGAATGCAGAAATCATGAATGAGCAAAAAAAATCATTCCCATGCTCACACTCAGTCAACTTACCCCCAGCCAACGTCTTGACGAAATGAAGTGCACGGCGGACGACGCCGCCTTATATTGTCGTTGGATGAGCATTGAAATCAAAATCATGCTCATGCTCACTTTTTTGATCAAAATGCTCTTTTTGCACCCTTTTTTCTTCCGTAACGTAAATACAGTTCAGCACTAATTAGGATGGCGTAAAAGCAAGAAATAGAGCACATCCTTCAATTATTTTTTAAGACTGAATGCATAAATCAAGAATTAGAAAAAAAATCCTGCTCATGCTCACTTTCTTGATCAAAAGTGTCTTTTTCACTCCTTCTCTATTTCGCGTAGTGGAAACGGTTGATTTCATTCGATACGTAGTTGCAGACATTAATTGGCGTTCATTGTTGAATAATTTGTATGATTGAATGCAGAAATCAAGAAAGAGTGTTTGGATGTGGGTTTTCGTGCTTGTAAGAGTTGATGGATGTAGGGACGTTTTTCTGAATCTCTATACGCTTCATAGGTGGACACCCACAGAGATGCCCACACCCACACGCAGCTGTCTCGTGTCATGATATAAAGAGAATAAAATGATTTGAATATTATGGCTCATTTATAGTGGATGTGTGACTTCGGTTACGAGAAAAGGCAATCATGGACAGAATTTTCAAACTAGTGATCGATATAAGTTTTGGACCACCCTATGTAATGTCAAACAATAATTCCGTTATGGACCAGGAAACGGCAGGATCTTCGCGCTGGAAATGAGAGATCCGGGTACAGGAAACGAGGAAATCCTGCGTCAGGAAATGGCAGGATCCTGATACCGGAAACTGCTGGCATTTTTTTCCCTGTCCTTCTGTTGATTCCCCGATCTTTCCAACAGGAAACGACGGGAACCCTCCGGAAAAATCCATAGTCTTTCCGGACGGAATACTCCTTCCACGTTCCTGGAGGATCCGGTGGGATCCGGCCCGGATTTCTCGACTTGGGCAGTTTAGAGAGTATGGTCATGTACAAGAATGAAATATTAGAAAGAAAAAATTGAAAATATTCATGATTTTTTTTCATCGGAAACTTCTCTCCTTTTATTGCTTGGTTATGATGGTTTCCATCAGAAAGAAAAACGAAGTAAGAAGAGTAAACTGACTCAAGATAAACATTTTGAGCAGAAAAATTCAAAGCCAAATAAATAAATTATTTAACATCTTTTACATACAATAATAGACCATTGATCATCTTCTACTAGACCTAAGGTTGATTGAATAAAATAATTCAAAGATCACGATGGAAATTATTATACTATTGTGCTTTAAGCATTATCTTATGAACGTCTGATGATGCCATTGAACTTATTGAAAGGGAATTGCGACATCTCAAAACGTGAGTGGCCATTGGACTGACAAAAAGATAGGTTTTTATTTTTAGTGATTTATTGAAGATAACTTAGCATACTTACAAGAGTTTATTTTCTGGAATAATACTGTTTCATTGCTATTTGATTCTTTTTCTTTTCAATCACCTCCACCATTATTATAATCATGTAAATATTCTCAATGTTTATTTGATGTACTATAATGAATTTTATTAAACTTGAGGTTAAGTCGAAAAGTAAAACTTTTCAAAGTAGGGATTATTAACCAGAGAAAATCTTAACTATACAAATTGGAAAAATAGAAAAAAGGAAACAATCTATATAACTTTTACATTCTCGTTTAGAATTCTATCAAAATCTAATCAATTTTACTTTTCATGTTGGTAGATTCTGCTTCATGTTTATTATCAGTTAGAAAAACACTATATAATGATGACTTTTAGAACTGTTCGTAGTTGTCTTATTTCATCTACAACCCATTATATCGGAAAATAATGAAAGAACGTAAAACGCCTAGTTTGTTGTTTTACTCTTCATCCTACATTGTCAGAGTCTAGAATTTTCTTGGCATGCTCTAAGTATTGAAGTTGATGCATGACTAAGATGCATATTTTTCGTCCAATTTGTGCTTAATTACTGTATAGAAATCATCGAAACACTAATGGTCCAATGTGGCACAACATCACGTACTGTTCAAGGATGTGCTGCGACACTTTGACATCATAATGAACGAAAGATGATCATCCAATAGATAAATGTCAGCATCACGATCGATTGCTCAAGTCAAACCAACAACTATATTTTGCTCCTCTATTTAAGAAACTCAATGGATAGAGAACTTTCAATCGATCAGTACTACACCAGATAACATCATGCCTTGATCATCGACGCTTTCCACATAGGATATTGGACCAAGGTGACGATTGAAAATACCTTAAAATAAAGAGCCAATCAATTGATTGTGAAACAAAAAAGAGTTATTTTCTAAGGAGTTACTATAGACTGACAAGTTTCCTGAGGTACATAACACATTGATCTGGGAACTCTAACTCCACCATCGAAATAGCCAATCTCATACGAAACCTATTGCAAGTGAGCAGTCTGTTGGAAAACCGAACAAATCAAATAGTTTCTCAATGATTGAAAACTGTGCCCCTTCTACAGGCCCTATAGCAATGACCGTACCACTTGGATGAACTGGGAATTCAATGTTTCTTAAAAGGAATGAGTCATTCTAAAAATCACACTAGAATCAATCTTCAAACAAGTTAAGCTTTACCGCTTCCGATCAACCTTCTTTTAAATTGCACACTACCCCAATGGCGGATCCAGGAGTTTTGAGAGGGGATGGCGCTTTTAAAATTTATTCCTTCAAGACAAAATGAATTTTTCTGAAGTACTTTTTAAAAAATGGGTTTCATTTTTTGAAATACTCTATTTCGTTTTTATGTAGTAAATATATAAATTCATGAAAGAAGCAAGTGTTTTTAAGAAAAAGTTTAGCAGTATAAGCTCGAAAACACCAACCGACAATTGTACTTTGCAAATTTACCAATCTCTGCATTAGCATGTGCATCTAGATATCAAAAAATATACATTACAATGTGTGGATGTCAGAATCATGATACATTCATATAAACAGATTAACTTTCATCTCACATCCAAACCCAAACTCACACTAACTATAATCTGACACCGCTAAGTGAGGCATTCATGTTCTGCATGATATATGGAAATCACACTAAGTATTATACTAATGTACTGTGAATCATTTGGTTAGAAATCGTACGAATAGGATCATATCAAATTTTAACACTACATGGGAAACTAGGAAAGGTATGCTGAATAATATAATACCAATGGAAATGAAGTTAAAAAACAGAACAAATGAGCATACGAAGCTTGAATAAGATAAATTAAAAAATCGAACAATCATTTATTCCCCATTTGTTTGTTCATTAGATGTTGAATCAGATGATTTTGATGCTGACATAGCTTTTTTCTCTTTTTTTCCTTTGCTACTCATGGAATAAAAAAATGGCAAAAAAATGATGTAAATGACATCATTTTAATGAAACATTTCGCTGGAAGAAATGATGTCGAAAATGAAAAAAAAGCCATTTTTCATCGTGGAGCGGACACAGTGATTGGTTTGTTTTAAATCAGGCATGATTTTGACACGTAAATCATGGCATTAAAATGATTTATTTCTCAACGAAATCATGCTCATGAAATGATTATTAATAATCCATTGCTACTAGGAAGTGCTTCAAGCAGCACTTTAGCTTTTCGGAAAGCTCAGCCGGTGCCCTTCGTGAGGCTATGTGATGAACTGCGAGAGCCCTTCATTCTACGAAGTCATATAGACAAGTTACCATAAATAATATATAAATTCATGTGAAATCAGCAGGGCCCGACACCCTTTCTGTTCTTACACATTACTTGATTGTCCGTAATGGCGTGTGTAAGAACAGCATCTATGAGTGATTCGAATTAAGCATTTAAATGATGTACTTCTAATGAATTTCACGTTCGATTACCATTTTTTATTGAAATTGGACAAATCGTTTCCAATAGAAAATATATTCCAGTGGCTGCCTGAATTTTACTGAAAAAATATGAAAGTCATCTAGCAATTTTCATTTTTCGAGAAAACCTAAATTACTGAAATGAAAACGGTGCAGAAAAATGAAACCAATATAGTGATTCTCATTTTTTTTTCGAAAAGCATACCTTAACGGAATGATAATAATGCAAAAAAAATGAAACCACTGGTGTTAGGATGATTTTGTTGAAATATGAAGATCACGTTACCACCCCCTATAATAGAAGACCCTCCCCTGGAGAAAACGTTCCTCCGACGTAATAGAAGATTCTTGGTTCTTATGGTTTTCAGTTGGAAATATTAAGAGAATGTGTTCATAATGATAATGACGCCCTTAAAAACTTAAAAATCCCGATGGGAATCCTGAAAATCGACTTAGTTTTCTGGAAATGCCTTTTAATTAAATATTGGGAAAAAATTTGGTTCTTAATAGAATAGAAGACCCCCCCCCCCTGGAAAATTTTAACGCTGAAACATAATAGAAGACCCGGGGTCTGTTATTTTTTTGGCGGGGGTGGGGGGGGGGAGGCTTTAGTGAAAATGTTGCAGAAATAACAAAAGTTATGTCGTAGTTTATATTTTCTGAAAGCAAGGAAAGTCAGAAGATTAAAAAAATGGAAACATAATGAAACGAATTAAGTGATTTTCATTTAGCGGGAAAACTTATATAAACGGATTGAAACTCCTGGTATTATTAGCGTTTTGTCAAAACATCAAAATTATATGATGAGAATGATGTAGGAAAAATGAAACTAATTGAGTAATTTTGACTTTTTTCAAGTAATGTAAGTAATCGAATTTTTCCGAGAAAAAGTTTGTAAATAGCCATATAACTGAAATTAGATTGACTTTTTTATTTCCGGAGTACCTCGACAAACCGGGATCCCCAAGAAGGTAAGCAAAAAGGGGTGTGGGGTGGATTGGAAGAAGAAAACCCACACCCAATCAACAAGGTAATACGACAATTATCTTTCGTTGAGCTTTCTAAATTATTCGTGTTGCGTACAGACACTCACTGAACTTGATAATGAACATAATCGAATCACAACCGTAGGAGCTAAACATCTGGCCACTGCTCTCGTAAAATATTGTGGTACCTAATTTTTTAGTCATATTTGTCTTGTCAAAGTTCATTTATTCGCTCAGAAATTCACCATTCTCAGCTTTAACAATAATGGAATACAACACAAAGGGATAAAACATTTTGCTCATGCTCTCATCAAGAATAACATGATAATATACTATTCAGTACCGCATACTGTCTTGTCGATCTTCGATTGTAATGTAGACACTTGCTAAACTCAAACTCAGCAAAAACCATATTGGGAAGAAGTTGCACAATTTCTTGCTAATGTATTCAATAAAAATAGGGTTAACTATTGTATAAATGACTAAAAGGCATGTATGCCAAGAGATTTTTGACTTGATTTTATTATTTGTTCGCTAATATTTGCGTGAAAGTTTCTTGTCAAATGTTTTCAGCTTTGAAATTTGTGAAAAAGACCTTTTCCAATAACATTGGCCAAGCAAATTTATATTTAAAACAATACTAATAATTCAATGAAAGTAAAAATTCGATAGTATCCATGAGACGTCTTTCTATCATTTATAATAATAGATTTAAATTACAATGAATCTTTCGGACTATATTTATCCATCTTCAGTATTGAAAATCGCTCAACAATGTGTAGTTATAATATGTTTATGTATACTTAAAGTCGATCTAATAACAAAAATAAAATTGAAGGTCGACTAACATGGTCCAAAGACGGAATAGTAATTTAAAATTAGTATGAATAATAAAAAATAAAATCATTCTATTGAATTTAATTAAAAGATTTAGATTTCTGTTATTCTGAAAATTTTTCTCACGTATCAAAGGATTGATTGCATTCCGATGCTATATAGAATTATTATAAATTCCATGATGAAATTTTAAATTATTAGTATCAAACTGTGAAGGATTCTTTGCACCGAAAGAATACCGAACCATTACCCAAGCAGACAAACAATTGAAAAAACGCGTTTAAACGCACAATTATTCGACGACTTGAAAGTCAATGCGTTTAAACCATCAGAATTAGAGTTTTTATCCGTTTTCACGCTCGGAAAGTGAAAATCCTGCGTAAAAAACGCGTTTCTTGCGTTTTGTTGATGGGCGTTAGTGACTCACAATCGGCGTTCCCGATTGTGCGTTTAAACGCGTTTTTCCAAATATTTGTCTGCCTGGGTATGATTCGTAACAGAATAAACATTTAAGAGAAAAGCATCTATTGAATCACCTCGTTTTTCGTGTGTTGTAATATTTTTCATATAGCATCGTCCAATCTGTATTTGCACGACAATCAAACTGCAGACCATGGACCACTACAAATAGTTGCGGTATTAAAAGATAACAAATTAAGGTAAGTTTCTCAAAGAAAAGATCTTTATTCTGTTAGGAAATTCTCTATGAATTCCTTGATCAGTGATGATCAAATACTCGCATATGGTGGAAAGAATCAGTTCATTCTTAAATATCTATTCTCTAATATTTCGTGTTCGCTGATCAAATAAAACCTAAATAAATGAAAGAATTGAATGCTGATGGTTTACACTATTGCCATAAACAAATGATTCGATGCGTCTATGAATACGTTCTTTGTTTTTAATAAAATGGTTTAAAAGTTTGTTTGATTTCATTCAAAGATCGAATTTATTTTATTCATTCAAATTTAAGTTGATAAATGAAAAATATTCAGGTTAAGAAAATGTTTTTCATCTAGAATTTTAGAGAGAATGAACTTCGTCGTTTGATTTCTTTTTTTGGTTCACTTTCAATGAACTCGACTTGCTTGGTATGTGATAGTATTAATGAAGTATTTCTTGTATAAAAAAACTGACTATGCTAATACAAATACTCTCGCTTTCAATAACATGAACCAGAGCTCCGAATGGAATGAGACTAGAAATTTATTCCATGAGACAAATTTTCTTCTTTCATTCCATCCAATTTCGTCCCATGGGATATTTAAGAAAATTAATTTCGTCTCATGGGATGGGATATTGTCCCATTCCGTTTGGAGCCCTGCCACATACTTATCTTCGTTTAAATATTTTTCTAACGTGTGTCCTTCCGACAACGAAAAGATTGAAGCTGTCATAGTAGATACACATAAGAATTAATCATTTCGAACAAGTATTTAAATTTGGTTTCTAGCAATTTGAAGAGATGAATGATCACTAAGAACCAATTGAAAGCTGTTTTTCACCGAATTTTTGAGGTTGTAATTATAACATGTTACTATTACTAGCTCGAATGAAGCTTGTTTAGTACAAATGTTTATACACGGAATGTTTTCAGAGTTGGATGATCATTGAATTCGCCCAATCAAACATCCATAAAAATTTCAATTTATCTTGTAGATTTGCACAAAGAATGAAATCTGGCTAAACATGTCTATTATAGATAATTACAATTCAAGCGTAATTTTTAGAGAACTCGCAGTATCATTGAGAAATTTTCATTGCCAATAACTATTGATCTGATTTCGTGTAGTAGAGACGACAAAACAAAAAAATAGAGGGTATTGAAGAATTATTGAAAATGTCATGAGACTAATTTGGAATTTTCTTCCTTTTTTCAATGTTTCTATTAACTGTGAGATTAATATATAAAGATTTCAACGTGTTTTCATACTCCTAGATTATTTGCATACAAATTAGCGAATGTTAAACGTGTTCTTTTGTTCTGTCTTTATAATCTACACTACATAGTTGTACTCCGTTATATATATATATATACATATATAACTCTATTGTACTTTATACTAATATTGACATGCTTCATTTAACTACTTTCGAGACATAGTCGTTATATGAATAGCAACTTACTCGCATGGTTCTACATCAAATATTGGTTAAAATTATTTTGTCTTTACTAAACAAAATTCAAAGTTCTAAGTCTAACTCTAATATCAAAATGGAACAATAATGTTGTCTCTAGACTAGTCACAGAATTTTTCATGGTTGAAATGAATTGCTTGTTCAAATACGCATCAAGTATGCTTAAATTTAGTATTTAAAGCAGAAACTCCCGTTAACTTGAATTGAATTGCAGAGCATGAAAGGAATCTATTCGTATGGTTAAAGATGTTTCAGAATAGTTAATTATCACATTTTTGAGAGTGAATAGTTACTTTGATATCAGTAAAACGTATGATTTTTGACTTTGTGAATAAAGCTTTGCAATATCGATACTTTTATGTCAAATCACAAGTAAAGAAAGGGTTAAAGAAACAAATTAAGTAAATGACAATACTAAGTACATGAAACAACATCTTTGATTGAAACAAATAAACATCATATTCTGATTACGATCCAGTAGATTTTCACTGAATTCATTTATTGATGCAGACCCTAATTGATCTCATATGCATATCGAACACCATCAGTCTTATCTTATTGAAACTGATTTGAGCAGTATTCGTTTTTTTTTCAATTCTTTAAGATGTTATCTTTTCCTCTCTTACACATCTTTTAGTGATGAATCACTAACAACCATTATAGAATGATTTACACATTCTCGTCTTTTATTATTGCGTTTAGATGACAACGAGTCATTATTCTTGTATATATTCTCTATTTAGTTCACTTCAGAATTTCTCGAATATCGAAAAAAAGAGAGCATAGATCATTCTGCTATCTTTCATCGTTTATAGTGAAGAGCGTTTGCTTGAAAAATACCATTGTAAAAGAAAACAGTGTTGATTCTTGTTAAAATCACTATCATGTTATTTTTAATAGAACGAGTAGTCATTTAATCTGTCAAAAGATGACTGCTTTGATTGAAAAGGCTTTCATATTACATAGTATATATCATACGGTTGTGATAACAAGGAAAAACAGAAGATCGTTGTATGAAACCGTTAATAATACCAATACCTTGATACGATACCTCAATCACGTATTCACTAGTGAATTTCAGCTAAATTTCTACGAAGCATTAAACGATGAGAATTGTATGAAATATCGCTTTGACTTTTATTTACAACAAAAACAACAATTAAATATTCGACGAAATTCACGAGTACGTTTGTTTCAAGTTATATTCATTCAAAATTTTGAAAGCTATATATATTTATATAACTATCACAAAGCAGGGAAAGGATTGTTTCTTTGCTCTTGTATCCATACATACTGTCAACCTATCATAGGATTCTATTTGACAGTCTATATATATATATATAATAATTATGTCAAAAATCCTTGAAAAACAAAACCTATTGTCACAATACTGTGTCGATTAGGAAAATATTTTACTGCGTCTCGTTATAAAACATCAATATTTAAATCATGATTTTCATAGTGACAGAATGACAAAGAAAAAATCTTTAAATAATATTGTTAGTCTATTCAAAAAGATGCATGTTGAAACTGTATCCATCATTATACTAACTAGTAAGAACAGAGATTCTCGAGACCTTGAAAATATAACGTACAAATGTCTCTGTCTATTGCTGCTAGACTCTTTAGTTATACCATTGAGCTTGATGTATGTAGTTTGATAGAAATCTATCGATATCTTTAGCTTATCTAACATCAAAATCAATCAATACAATAGATTGTAATTTAATGAGTTTTTTTTTATCAAGAAAGGACTGTACCCTTAGAAATTATGCAAAGCTTATTTTGATAAAATATAACCAACATTTTTCTTTCATAGAATCAAATGTAAAGTATTGCTCATGATTATTCTTCATACAGTCATGGTCATCATATTGAAAATATGTTTACCCGACTGATCACTATGTCAAAAAAAAACTGCTACGACAAAGAGAAAAAAAAGCTGATTACTTTTTCTATCCATACAATTAATAAGAGGGTGTCTCGTCATTGTATGGTTTTATTTCATGACAAGGACATGGATTGTAAATTAAAATTTTCAGAATTCAATGGACGAAAATCGAATCATTGGAATCAATGATATTGTATGTTTAAGTTGAGATCTGATCATAGAATGTATATCGAAAAATTGATTCATATGATTAAAAATATGAAAGCAAACTCTATTGAATGCCAAAGAAATCGAACTCAATGATTGAAATGATATTATTTATGGATTCTTCAAATTTGAAATGCTTGTTAAATATTAGACTTATGAAATATGGGCTCGTTTGCAAAGACATAATGTCATTATCAATGATGAGTTGTGTCATTTTATCAATCATATTGCTTTAGTTTAACTATGATTTAAGTTTGATCATTGAGATCAGAATGAATGCATGAATGTATTTTCTTCCATTAAATAGAACTTCGACAATTAACAGTGACTTTCTCTTCAAATGAAAATCTCTCTCACTCTCTCGTTTTTCTTCAGTCCTATTGAATGAATCCGAATAGAATATATTGATACAAAAAGATATAAACACAATAAAGTAAGACTTCATCTTTTGATCTGTACAACCTTTCGTTTTTTGTTCTTGTCTTAAATATGATACAAACTTGCTGATATGCGTAAATGTTTTTCTATTATGTTTCGTTTTCTTACCACATGAATTCAACGTTTTAAAAGTTCACGAAATAAGTCTTCAATACATTGATGGTATTCTAAGTTGTTAATTGATGATCGAAATGTGTTGGACATTTTGATTTAAGAGAAAAATGTACGTAAATGTTCGATGTCAACGAAATTCTTTACATTACCATTATTTCACATTTCATGAAAAATCAAAAACACTTAAGATTCGAGAAAAAAGAAAATCGCCGTCCTTTCTTCTTTCATTCATGTCATGTTAAAATCTCTATTTCTACGACGCATAAACAACAGCAATCCAATGCAGAGAATCGTGCGTACCACTTATTTAAAAAATCGACAGTTCACTCACAACGATTTTCCTGTTCTTTTTTCTCTTTTTAGTTTAACGAAAAGAAAATAAATATAAGGCAAAAAGAAAAGAATTTTAAGTCAACATAAAGATTTTTGTTAACTCTTTCATTCAGTAAATAATTGACCATTTTCCTTCTCTTCACATTAACAATACAAGACTTTTCATTTTTTTTCCATAGACATCAACCATTCGATCTTCTATTTAAACACATGACTATAATCGTTTTCAAAACTTTAATTACATGTGTACTCTTATTCATCTTCTATTTCAAGTTAGGTATGAAAGACTTATGATCAACACTATACCAAAGAAAACATACGATCAAATTTAGGTTCGACTCAATTAATTTGTTGGAAATGTGACTCATGTCCTGAACCTCACGATAATGCATCATCATTAGTCTCAGTTGCTACTTGTACATCATCACAAACTAGTTGTGTGGTAAACTTATTATTTAAAAGTTGTAACTGAAAAACAAAAACGACCATGAAAATTTATTCTTCCTAGAAAAATACAATACGTATTCTCAATCGTTCCCCTCAAATCGCTAAAGGATGTGTTAAAAGTTGTACTGCAAGTTCTTCGAATTTTTTCGGTCAAGGTGCCTTTGTTGATTGTTGTAATACAAATTATTGTAATCTATCGAGAAGAAATCAAGTATCACTAGTGCTTTTTACACTTGTAATGGTCACCTGTCGTTTTATTTTTCAACCGTTATCAATTATCAATACATTATTCGATCTGTAATTCAAATTATCGAGCAACATTGCTACTAAAACAAAAGAAAGAACAATGAAATATGAATTTTTCCTTTGTATTTTGTTAAATGAATATTTTTATGAACTACGAATTTATTTGAAGATTCAAATTTACTATTGATTACTAACGATATTGAACAGATTATCATATTGTTATTTAAATTCGATTACAATCTAATATAATTAGAACAAAATATAGTAATTTTATGATTTATCGAAATATTTAATTCACTGCCAAGCTAGGAGAGCAATTCCATGACAGCGTTCTTTATATTAGTTGCTGATCATGGGATTGTTCTTCCTGTATTGTACAGCTGATAATAGAATATTCTAAAATAATAAATCTAAAAATCATCGATGATATGAAAGGAAGAAAGAAGAGAGCAATCCCCATGACAATTTGTGTTCTGTATGATCTAATTATCAAGAAGAGCTCTCTCCTCTACTTTGCGAAAACCTTTCATGGTATACCAATAATAATAATACTAATAATAAAATACATACATGCATACGTACAAACCATAGCCATACTGTTTGAACACGATGTCTATGCAAGTGGTAAGTAGGTGGCGAGTATATATATATATGTATGTATATGAAGAGTGTGCTGAATCAATTTGTAGAGTCAATGAAAAATGATGTTAACGGGATATTCTCTCTCAAATGTTTTATTCACTTGATGCCATTTCATTCGTGAAACGATGTATCTATTTCACGTTATCATTTGATGAGCTTGTGTTCAATGCGGAACGGATGATAGCTATTACATTTTTTTTGTATATATCAAAAGCAAATAACAATACAACATTGCAATCAACCAACATAAAATAGGTGATGAAGAAGACGAAGAACAAAAAAAAGAGAGATGCATTAGTGTTCGTTTGCTCTTCTGTCTGTTTTTTTCGAAAAGAACCTTTCGTGTTCTTCTAATTTACTCCTCCTCACAACACATACTGACATTTTGAAACCGAGAGAGCAATAACAACCAGCGTATATATATATATATATATATGCATCTTGTTGTTGGTGATTAATCAAATCTATCAATAGCGAGCGCGAATGAGTGAGAAAGAATGAGAAGCTTTTCATGGATGATGCCATTTCCAATTTGATGCCGTTTGAACTTTATACGTTGGACGCATACACATATAGATCATGAAGTCTAGCGAGAAAAGGTAATTGAAATCGTATGATACCTACGATAAAGAATCATTCCAATATTATCGTATTCGATTGATATGTAAATTGTCATGAATGTATTATGGCGCATAGCAACAAAACATTATTTTCAATTTCTTTAACCGTGAAGCTTGTTTAGTTCTCTTTTTTTACAGCCAATTGAATATGAATTAATGATCATAAAAGTTTATCTCCGTTATGTCGATGCTTTTATGTATGATTACGTTGTACCATATTCCTTCTCTCTTACACTGAATTTTTGTCTCGAATGACAGCAGACGTGTACGATCTCACCCTAATGAATCTTACGCATATATGTATTGAGGTCATGGAATTTTGTCTTGTTAATTATGAAGGTTTTTATCTGCCTGTCTAAAAACCAGTTGTACTGCATGTATTCTGAATGATGCTCTATAACATTAATGGAATCAATAGAACATCAACATACCTCAATGACACGAAACTTATTAAAATATGTTATCATCTGTTGACCTAGTGATGTGTAGATGTAATCGCTTCAATAACAGGAATTTCAATGAAAATAATAGCGTTTTAGAAAATCCTATCAGACAAATATTTTATGTACGGGGGCAATCGTTGATAGAATAATATGATACAATCATAAAAACTATGTCAATCGACGAACTGTAATTATTAAAACGTCTAATCCATTCTGTCATCGATATGGTTTTGAGGACTTTTATAACAAAATAACTGATTTTTTCCCAAGACGAAAAACTATCTTTCTTTGCTTTAGTAGCAATTTTATGAAACAAAGGGAATTTTTTCTTACGGGTAAACTAAAGTATTTCGGATTTGATATTTTATGCCGATAAATTTCTTCCATCATTCAAAAGTTTGACTGACAACTATTTTACTAATTAGTTATTGCAGATATTGAATTCGTCAAAGTGACAATTTGCTTCCAGTGAAACTGTATTTTTTTGTGTTGATACATCAAATTTAAGCATACGATAAAAATTCTAACCAATGCCATTGATCCTACATAATATTGGGATTTTTCTAAACACGATTCGTTCTTTGTTGCTTCTTCTTTTTTTTTTCATCACTTTTTATACCTCTATCATCATAACGATAAAAATGAAAACGAACACTTCTATTCCTTCCATTTCTTCAACTGTTCGATTACATCAATAATAATAACGAGAAACAAAAAGAAAGAACGAAATTGAGTTCATCATATACTTGTGAGTTCGTGCTTCTATATCATTCGGAGTCTATAACTTTATTCCAAAAAAAAAAAAAGAAAAGAACAGTAAATCTTTAGCATTTGTTTAAAGAAACAAGCAGATTTGATTTCCACTTTGGATCGATCACTAACAAGGGTTCAGGTTTATAAACTTTCATTTTGTTGAAATATCCTTTACGAAATTCATTTTCATCATGCAAAATTAATTTCAACCAAATAATATCACCATATTTTTCAGTTAAGAACAATAATTGTTCATATGCATGTTCAGCTAATTGTTCAACTTGTAAATATTGAAAAAGTATGAAGATAATTTTTTCTATATCATTAATATTCACCGTAATCGAATTTAATATTGATCCGATATTCGTCAATAGACATTTCATATAACGATATTCAAGTTTATTCGATGATGATATTAAACGATTGCTTTCAAGATATTGTATAAACACTGGTAAAATATCTTGTCGTATGCGACGATCAACAAAATCAGAACATATATGACATAAGCATTTCACTGTTGTGACACAACGTATACGAATATTAAAATCAGTATCATAAAGACGATTAATGAGACCTGGCCATAGTTTATGAACTAATGGTAAAAATAAATTCTCATCAATTGTTGATAACAAATGTGCTAAAGATGGAAACGCATCAAGTACGTAAGAGCGTATATGATTATTTGAATGTGATATAAAATGTTGAAATACATCAACAATGGAGACGAGCATTTTATGCCATGGATGTGCATCTTGTTTTTTATTATCATCGTTATTATCTTCATTATTCGTTGTTTGATTCGCATCGTCGATTGGTTTATATTGTCGTTGTAAATCAATTGCAAAATCAATTAGAGATTTTATTTTGTCAGTTGTTTTTATTTTCTTGTTATCAACTATATCGAGAACTTGTTGACAAAATATATTTAAAAATTGAAACGTTAATTCAATACATTCAATCGATGGTAAACATGATAATTCAAGTAATAATTGTTCGATAACATGTATCATTATGGGTAAATTGATAACATTAGTTTTACCTAAACGAATAAATTCAATGAGAATTAAATAACCATCATAGGATGATGTTTGTAATTTTCTAAGTGAACTATCAATGATGTATTCAGATTGTGAGACAAGAAATAAAGATAAATCAGTTGATATTGATGTTAAACAATAGAATGATGTTTGATGAATAATTGTATATTTCGATGAATAGCATAGAAGAAGTACTGGAATATAATCAATATGATATTCAATTTGATCACTCGGAACTATTGAACGAATACATTGAAGAAGAAAATAGATAGTTAAATTTCGCATTGATACGGGCGATTCTAAAATACAATAGTGAAATAATTATTACACATTGATTTACTCATCTTATGAGTTCATTCTTTTGAATAAGTTCTATTAAAACTACGAGAGAGTTGTAGGTCATCTAGTATACATGAGTTTTGAAAGTATGTTTTCTAATATGAATAGGAATGTATAAAAAGTTCAATATCAATAACGTGAATAGAACATTTTTGTATTAAGTCTTTCAAATTAATTTATTATCGAACTTTAGCGATACATTTCGTAAATGATCAATCGTTTTCGATCGGAACACATATGTTTCAACTAGATTCTAATAAGATATGGATATCTTAAAAAATTGTATTTTTCTTAAAATGTAAGTTACTATTGTGGCAATTTTACGAACAGTCAAAAAAAGCTGATTTTCAATTTGAAACTTTGTCCTAGAAAAGAATAGTTCATGGTCAAAACATCGAGTCATTCGATCTGTTTGTGTCTTGAAATGAGAACATCGAATCTATCATTACATAGGAGCAATATATATATTTATATCGACGCATTTTTATCATAGTTTTGTCAACGAACATAACCGATACATTTATAACAAATTATTCATGTCAAAGAATATGACTAGATCAAGTTTAATGTTGAAACTCTGAAATCAAGTGACCTATTTCTATGAATTCACCATCATCTTAACTTAAGGGACATCAATGAGTTGACGCATCTTTTAATTGAACAATAGATTTCTCAACGAAACTCTCTTGCGTAAATCTTCAAATCAGTTCAAAACTGCGACACCATTGTCTTTCTAATATTATTCATATCGTGCGATGAACGAGTGTTTACTAGAGTTTACGAATAGTAACCTTTTAAATTCAGTTGAATTCGTGACAGACTTAATCAATTCATTCGAGATCACTTTGAACATGTTTTCTTGCAATATACAATTTCTTTCAAATTCTATTTCTACTTCTTGTATTAAGTTATTATACACAATATTTTACATTTCACTTCATCTCAAAAATTAATGGCAATAACTAGATTCTGCAATGAATCAGGGCTGGAACCTCGTCTAGCAAAATTCACCGGTTCAGGCTTAAAAATAATTACCTTCATCGTACTGTCGTTTGTAAAGGAAAAACGTTTTACGAGTAGTCCTGTCAAGTACTAGATTGACGAAATGATGCGCTTTGTACTGATTAGTGAAAAGCACAATCATTATAAAATTCAAGAAAAAAAATCGATAAAAAATTTACAATAGAATAACCTAAGAACTTTATTCCAACTGAGACTGATAGAAGCTTGGTACTTGATATTGTTGCAATGATTTCTCGTATAAATCGAAAACATTGAAAATTTGTTTTTTTCTCAGAATTGAATAGGTACCTTGAGCTCAATAAAACAAACAAAAATGATCAATATCGATTGAGTAGAATTCCATTTATAGACATTTTCTTTTCAAGATACGATTGTACTACGCTAGTGCTCTTCACTTACATATACGTATATACATATAGAAAGTCTTTTGAAAATGTTGGCAATCCAAAAGCTTGTTCAGTTTAGGATAAATATCTGTTAAATAATTCTATTCAACCATTAACTAATCCATCTCATGCCCAGAACCGCCTCTGATGGTTTCAACGATATTTTAACTATCTGGACTAATTTTCAAGCAATCAACTCCACCGGTTTAAAACCGATCTGGCCGCACCTGTTCTACAAAGTTCTTACCTCGGTTCCAACCCTACAATAAATGAACATAGATAGAGATGGATCTTTCCTAAAGATTTCGAATGTTTTTCTTTGACATTTTTCTAATTCGAACTATCTATTGAAAGGCATGTTCATTTTTATGTAAACGTTATACATTTTTGTATTGATATTCTGTTTTCGTTTTTCAAAATATCCTAGTTTTGAATATATGAATTATGAAATTTGAATTGTAGTCAGTTAATATGCGAAATTGAAATGCTAAATACCTTTTTTCAAACGATATTTTTTTCCCGGTTTTGCTTGTTTTCGATAATTATCATCACAAATTAATTGAACAAGTAATGATAGAAGCATTTGATAATCTTCTAGATTTCTAGAATTTTTCTCTTCAAATATAATCGAAAGAAGATAGAATAGTTTTTGATTGTTTTCATCGATTATTGTCTTTTGATTGATTTGTTCAATTAAATAATTAGTAAATTTCATATGCGACGATGTAAATAGATGGATGACTTGTTGTATTTCAACGTGCACATCGGAATTTAAATTTTTATAAACTGATTTGTATTCATTCCGATCGAAATTTTTCGTATGGTCATCTGATAATGAACTTGCATTGAGCAGAGTAAGATTACTTCGTATTATTGCATCGAAATCAAGTGAATTCAAAACAAAACGAAATAGTTTATCTGTAAATGCATCTATATCAAAAAGAAAATCAATATGCCCATGAATGAATGTATAATAGCCAATAAATAATTGTAAACGCCATCGACGATCAGTTAATATTGATGATGATGATGATACTTGTTGATGTTGATCGAGTAATCGAAATAGATCACTTTGACATTCGATTAATAGATGGTCGGATAGAAATATGTGAGGTGAATCAAGAATTTCATTTACGAATTCATTTTCATATGCATGAAAAGATGATTCGAATGACGATGCTTTTGATAATACGATGGGTGTTGATTCAATGGGTACTAAAATAATTTATATATCAAAATTTTCCTTCATTTAAACTGTTACAGTAAATTATTATTTTGGAAGTTAAGCACAGGTTTTATAGTGAAAGAAATAGTATGGTAAGACAAAACGAAAAAGGATCATCAGAAGAAACAACAGAGGTTTCAATCTGAAATTCTTCTTCTAAAGTTTCTAAATCTCAATTTTCTACCACATATTGATTTTTTGAAAAGCATTGCGATTTTGACTGGTCTACCAGATAAAATAGTCCAATGAATCAACTTCATTTACTTTCGGTGGTATCAATCAGGGCTTCACTGCATGAGATTGGGTCACAGAAATCGTTCCATTCCATGCAGAGCCCTGAATCTCTTGGTGTTATACTTATCACTGCTTCTTCAGAAATTCTTCACCGCAATTCGAACCTTAACCGAAATTAGAAGTCAGTTGTCTTCTATTTAGACTTAATAATTTAAGTTCTCATTTTGACATTAATCTAACCTTGACTAAGATCAGAGACACCAGGCATCAATTGATACTCCTCTTTGTCATTTTGTTACTGTGTACTTGAATATGTATCATAGTTCGATTGCAATTGAAGAAATTAATTTTCAAATTGATCGTAAAACATTCCCTTGAATAATATACCCCTAATTTGTTTCCCATCGATTAACAATTGTTTAGTTATTTTCCAAATGTGTCCCAACACACATAATTATCACTTCAATATACTGTATAAAAGTACTTCACTGATGCGATTTTATTTTATGAGATAGGCCCTTATCATACATTGTAAAAAGTGCATGATCTTGATGAGCACAAGACAAGAGGTCAAGCATGTTCAAGGACAACCACAGTATTGTCTCGAGACAAATAAAGTGATCTTGAGCAATCCATTGATCGACATAAGCGGTGTCAACGTTGAGTTTCATTTATAAGAAGGTAAACATGGGTAGGTTCGTCAGACTCTGGGAACTCACAGCGACTTGCTCCAAATTAAATCAATACATATCTACAAGTGATTCGAAACTGGGAAGCTTCTGGAAATGGATTTGAGGTGGATTCGCTCTCATCAGAAATGGAATCCATGTGAACTGCAATCCCCTTTATCGACATTGCCTCTCTTCTACGATTTCCCTTTCTTATTTTACAGTGTCTCATAAGCTGATGTAGTTCAAAATGTTTACTTTTCGTTTAGTCAGTGTAACAGGGCGCATATTTCAATACGATTACAACTAATAAATGTTGATTCTACAAATACATTCATCAATCGCCTGTGCTAACACTATCATTCTCGTTTCCTATGGGATGTATCCCAGAAAGTGAATTCAACTATGTCTATCGCTAGTTTTTTAACATAGAACGAGACAAATATGAAAATTATTGGATTGCTAAAATCAAGTAGAGATGAATTCAGAACCTTCTTCTAATTCGGTATCAATCGACAGCAATTAAGAAAAAAAGGGACTAATCATGGCTAACGCATTCGTATCTTGTATGGATGATTTTAAGTGTGCTTATAATTGTCTCTTCATTAAAACGTGTGTATATAATATTGATTCTAGTTTAAATCTTCTACTGTTCATTCTTTATGATTGAATTTTTAGCAATGAAAAGGTAAGAGACTCGTAGGATGTTTGAAATTATCTTTTAGGAAGAAATTCAAACTTACATTTAAATAATTTTTTCAATAAAAATCTGATTGTTCTCATTTCATTTTCGTTTTGTTCTTTGAATGAAACAAGTACGAGTATTGTTTTCAATGCAATATTTCCTGATAGTTTTAACCAAACGGAGCAATAACATAGTATTGTTAACATAAAATTTGCCAATGCTTGACGAACGTTCAAACTATCATGATTGACATAATCGTTTGTTAATCGTTGTAGTATTGGAGCTAAATGTGTATCAACAATTGACAACCATTGTTCATTTCGTTCAACAACAATATCACGAAGTTCATCTTTCATTGAATTTGTTTGTGTCTTATATTTTAATGAAAGAATAACACTTGAACGAATAATATAACTCAATAGAATAAGATTTGCATGAACGAGTCGTTGATGTATTGAACCAATATCTTGAGTCAATGTTTTTAATATACCTGGCAGAAAACATGCTAGAATTTGTCCAATAATTAATCTATATTCATTCTCGTTTTCATTTTTAGTAACATATATTAATGACCATAGTGTATCAATGATATTAAGTCGATAGTCAAGTGCATTTATTTTTTCATATAATTGAAGTAAACATGATAGATAATGTCCGATAATAGGTAAATTTTGATTAAAATTTCCTAGAAAATCTTTATAAAATAAGTTTAAATTGAATTTAATTGATAAACAAAATGCTTGAAAAAATCGTATGAATAAATCTTGTTGAACTTCATCATTTGTTATCATAATACGTTGTGTAAGAATAATACTAATAATACAAAGTAAATCATCGAGAGTTTTTTTTGTTGAAATTGGTATTAATTTAAATAACGGTATGAATTCTTGTAGAAGTTTATCGAATAACGACGGATTTTGAAAACGATTATACTGTCGTAGGATTAATATAGCTGGAATATATAGACTATCATCACGAATGTTTTTCTCTTCTTCAAAACGGCGATAGTGACATTTTTGAATAAGTGAAAAACATAATTCAATATTATTTATTGTAGGCTGTTGTAGAACACTACGTAGAGTCGTATCAAGATCGAAAATAAGTTGAGAATTCATATTTAAAGATATTTTTATATTTTATTTTATGATTTCGTATTAACAACTAATGATGCTAGTCGAGCTTCTTCACGTAAACGTCGCTGTTCAAGAACTGTTCGACGTGCTTCGAGTTCTTTTTCAGCCAATAGTTTGTCAACGTCTAAGAAAAGCAAAACGAACAAGTTCTATGAATTATTTCAAGAGATGATTTTCATAATTGAATGCCTTTAAGTTTCTAGTTTAATAAATATACATTCTTCGAATTTTATACGAATTCACTAGAACATTCGAAGAATGTTAACTTGAAAAAAGTATTCAAATCGGGCTAGTTGACTAATAGAATGTATCAAGCGTTAAGCTTAACTAAATTAATGTCATATACAAATTCGCCAATCTCTCGCCAAGATATGGAACTTTAAAATCATTTACATAATTACATGATACAAAGCAAAAACTGTTCATTTTAAAAGTCTAATATGTATTCGATAGATAGCCAAAAATCGAAATCTCGAAACTCGAAAACAAAATTCGTGAGATTTACAACAATTTGATATTCTTGAACTCAATAAAAATTCAAAACCGATTGCTTGATTTAATCACCGTAGTAATTCTTTTTTTAAATGATTTGTCAGATTAAAATCTATCCAAGACCATCATAATTGAATTATGTATTTATCACTATAGTGCACAGATTTCTTCCTTGAATAATCAATAGTAAATTTTTCTTTCGTTATAGACTTTTTATTGAAATTTTTCTTGATTATTCTTTGCTAATAGTAAAAACTTGTACACATATCGTTTAGAACAAGATCTTTATTTTTTATTCAACATCTTCATATCTAGAATAAATCATAAATTTCTCATATATTATTCGTTGAGAACTACAAATCCTTAATGTCGTATTCAGAATAGAACAATTTGCATGTTATTCTTCGTGTGACAAATTACAATCAACCGTATGAACTTGGATAATTTCTTACCAATATCTTCTGTTTCGCCGGTATTAAAATTCCACTTGGTGATATGTTTCACTCCTGTTATTTTCGCAATTTGTACACTGTGCGGAATACCTGTTTCTCTCGCCGTTTTATCTGCTCTGTTGGCAATGTAATAGCCTGCGTATCCCCAAACAATGAAAAATGCGATTGTATTAACAGCGCCACGAATTTTTTGCAATTCGTTAAAATTTTTTCGTTTAAAATAAGTTATCTGTTTACGCCACTCGTGTAATGAAAAACGCATTTAGTCTAAAAGCAAAACTAATTATGGAGTAGTCGAAAAGAAAGAAGAAGAAGATGCTACATCTACATTATACATGCACAGTCTTAGTTTCATATATCTATATTTGATAATAGTGATATTTTTTTTTTCGAATGTTAGTTATTTTTAAAATTGTGTCGACAAAAAATGAAAAAGAAAATGAAAGCACCTACAGGCGCACAGATCACTGTCATTTAGCTGAGAAAAAGAAAAAGAAAAGAAAATAGATACGATGCGTACACCGAGTTTTTCTAAGAAGAACATCTGACATTTTTACGATTGCACACTAATTGTTGAATTCAATGATCGTGTCGTCGTTGTTTCCATACTATCGTCTTGTTTTATCGTTGATAAGAAGAATATATTTTCGAAGAATTCTTCGAGATTATTCGTTCGATTTTGATATTTTTCAATTATTTTCGTTATTCGAGTTTTTCGCAATGAATAAGCAGTTTGAGTACTTTGATTAGAAATGAAAAATAGAATTTATCTTCTCTTGTTATAGACAAACACATCAAACTAACCTTTGACTATCTTCTAAGCGTTTTCGACGACTTAAACTATGTACAGCTTGTCGAAGAAAAAATGATAAGACATGTAGTGGTACAACCATGCCATCGATTAATGGAATACTAGCACATGTTGATTGCATTCTAAAATTATAGAATTAAATTCAATACGAACGTTTGTTTTTCTATTCTATATATTCGGAATCAATTTTTTTTTGTTACCGTTGAGCACTTGAATTGAGTGAAATACGAAATAGACGATTTTTCAATGGATGTATACCAATTATAGAAATATCTCGAAGCTTTGATGATGATTCTTGAAATTAAAAATAAATCACAGTACAAATTATGAGTAGTAGAACCGTTGGTAAAAATTCATTTACTGCTCATCACAGAGATAAATCATATTTAAATTGTAAAGTATCCATTTCAATGTACGAATATGTTCTTAGCATTGTTTCAAATAGAGACATCTACAGTAATCATAGTTGTCATCTGAATTTAACGTAAATTTAACAATAAGAAAACTGTGACGAGTTTTCCTCTATTTACTGGAACATATCATAGATAAGTATTCTTCGACATATTTGTATATTAATTCATTTTTACTATTTTCGTCTATTAATTTCGTATTCAACAAAAGCAAAGAATCTAGTACATATTCTCCCTTTTTCAAGTTGACATCGTTCGACCTGTATGCAACAATAGTGAGTAGGCTAGAAAAATGTCATTCCTAGGTGTCCCTCGTGTTCCAACCGTTTTCTATGAAAATGACAGCATGATGTCTAGGTTGTGTGTAAAAACATCGAAAGATTAAGAAACTAAAACTTAATAATGAGTCATGTCGATGAAACTAGAACTTGTATTATCTTCAGGAAAATAAGTAAGATCTATTGAGTTCGCTGACAACAAGTATTCTCAAATAATAAGTAGTCGAAGTTCTCCGTTTATTATTAACATTGATGGATGGCATTTGTTTGGAAATTTTTTTATTTTGAACATATATCAATAACTTGAACATTCTTAAATAAAACGAAACAAACCTGGTAGAATCGAATCGAGATCACCGTGAAATTCTTCTAGCCACACAATTAATATTCGCATTTCTGATCCTTGACTATCGACTAAAAGAAAATTGACAATAGTATTGACGTAAAATACAAACTAGACAAATATGTATGTACTAGAAAAATGGTGAGGTAAATAAAATGCCATCTCTGTTGTTAGATCTACCCAATAGAAGATACTATCGTGACCATTGATTTCAACAAGTGTTTTCGTCTTTGAATGGGTATCTAATTAAGAACAACTAAAAATTATTTCTTCTCTTTCCTATGTAAGTTACTTGAATGCATCATAGGCATTGTTTTCCAACTTGTTTCTGGATTTCCTGTCCATCCACAATGACGTTTAACTTCAACAACTGAGCCGAATTGTGAAATCATTTTTAAAAAAGCTGAATTCAATTGTTCCGGTGTTTTCTAAAAAGATGATCAGAAAAACAAATCCTATTTTACATTATACAATTCTAATCGATGTTGTTAATTACCAAATTTGAAAATGATTCCAATAGTGTTCTTTGACTCTTTTTTAAATAATAAATTTGTCCAGTACAATAGAGTATTGGAGATATTTTATCAAGATTTTTTATATCATCAATAAAATTTTCTGCATTAGAATCGAGTAATTGAATTCGTGTTTGACATCGATTAAATGATTTTGTATCATTCTAAAAAGTTAATCCATGTCATGATATTTAAACTAATAGAGAATGATCGATAGGTTTTTAAATCACAATGAAAACTAGTACATGTTTTTTTTTGTAAAGCTTTTATTTACATCTGACCGATTTTCAATAAAAATTCAATGTCAACAAAATAGAAAATAAATAAATGAACTCAGAAGAAAACAATCCATGGTATACTAGCTGATTTTAGAATAATACTAGATCTTAAAGGTTTCTTGAAGGATCGTCTTTTAAAAATACAAAAACGTCGCAACATGATGATGATAGAATAGCATCCACAGAAAATATTAAAGCTGTCGATTTTCATTTCGTCTAGTTTAGTGATGGAAACTCCGTTTCGATACAGTACCTTTGAGAAAACGATAAAACCCTACATTCTGTTGAACACTCGTAAGTCTACAAGCAAACAAAAATGTTTTAAGAGTTATTTAAACAATTTGATTTTCTTTTGAACAATCATATATCTAAGGTATGAGCATACACAGATAAGTTAATTGAAATGAATTTAGCAAGAAGTCTTTACAGTCGAATCATGCTGAAAATTTCATTAAATACACAGTTCACGCAATTAAATGTAACGTAAACCGTTCTAATTATATTTCAATTTCATCAATAATCAATCGAAAGAAGAACTATAAGGTTTCTATACTTAATAATCGGATTTTTAAAAGCAAATTTCATATGAAAAATCGGAATCGAATGACTAAAACATAACTGAAACACGCTTGTAAATCTTTTCTAATGAATTGTGTACATTTTTTAAGAGTCTATATTTACCCAATGTTTTTCATTCATAAGATAATCCATAGAATCTAATGAACAATAACCATAATGCGATAAAAATAAACGAATACTGTCGAAATATGTTTGTCTTCTAGAAGTCACAATCAATTGTTTTCATGAAATAATATTCATATATGAGTACAAAAAAAAACAAACAGAAGAAACAGATATTTACTCCGGTGGTTTGCATTTTGAGAATAAGTTTTCATCAGAAATTTGTGCACGTTGACTAGCTTGTTCTTCCATAGGAATTTGTTTGATTTTTAATGAACGAAATAGATTTAATTTTTCTTCATCGCGCTTTATTATTGAATTCAACGTTGGAATACTTAATTCACTAAATAGAAGGAAAAAAAAAGAAAAGAACGTTTTTTTTCCTATGCGTTTTAAATTCGATTTTGCTACTAGTCACAATAAGAGATGAGCACAAATGTTTAATTTATGTTATTCGTTTTAAGTAATCATCACCAAACAATAGAAAAAGCTGACTTAAAATATATTATACTTACGATGAATGATGAGAGCTGAAAGCAAAAACTTTCTTTATTAGGATCATTCAAGTAAAAGAAAAGGAGATGCATTCGATGAAGACTAACATTATTACCAACCTGCGACAATTATTCCTCTCACAAGTATAAGAGACGATGCTTTGTAAATTTACCTTTTCGCTCGTTCATTTTTCGTTCCATATATTGTTAAAACTTTATCTTTTTGTTCGATATTTGTACTACTTGTTCGTGGTGATGAAATTCTACCATTTTCATTGATACTTCGTTCGTTTGACTATGATACAAAAGAATGTATATTTTCTCTACGAAGAAACATCAATTGGTGTTGCATACTTTACAAAGTTGTAATGGTGGGCTTGATATGGGATTATGACGAAAATTTAATGTCCAAATATTTTTTCCAAATAATCCACGACAAAGAATGATGATTGCTGGCATACCTAGATAAGAAAATAAAAGCATATTTTTAATTGGCAGTGAAAGTTATCCACAAGTTAACATTCAACAAGTGTGTTTTATTTCATGGGACTGGCTATGAGTGAGAGTAGAAATTATTCATATTGGTTGTCGATGTATATTATATTACACTGATTTAAATGAAATATGAATTGAAGAAAGAAGTCCTCAACTTCTTTATCGTAAGCATATTACTACTGAAATGTTAGTGAATTTGTACAGTATTAAAATTATGAATGTTCTAATGGCACATAGATTGATGTCGATATTTTGACTTCAAATCATAGCAATGACGAAGATTTGTCTTGTATGAATCTCTGAAACACACAGATAAACATAAAATATCGTGATCAAAACCATATACATCATTTTAGGAATACAGCATGAAAGTGCAACCTCTTACATCTTGTCAGGGATACTCCAAGCTCAGTAAGTTTTAAAAAATAATCTGAAAGTGTGAACCCAAACGTAACTGATCAAATTTAGAACTTCTTTCGTCGATTTCGTTGGGATATACTGGCATAGAAAAAAGTCAGTTAAATAATGTTCATCAATTGAAATATATATCTATCTCACATTCAATGTGTCCTAATAATTGAAATCTATTATTATGTTCTTAATGCTTGAGATGGTTTCTCCAACTATACGTATTTTAGTTTGTCTATGAGAAAGAAAATGTAAGTAAACAAACCATTATTAAGATTAATGGGTAATTCACTGATAGCAAATAACGTATTTTCATTAATAGCAAAATATTTAAATGACGATGGAATTGAATTTGAAAATGTTGATTCATCTAACCAATTTCGACAAATATCATTTTTTAAATGTAGTACCGCCTAAAATATTGAATTATCATCATTAAAAATAAATATAAAATTAATCAAACCAACAAATTTAATCAAAAATAAAAGAATTATCTATTCATGTTTCGTGTTCGTTATTGACATATCAAACGTGAAATAGGAAGCAGCAATATTTTTGAAAACCTCATCGTTTAATGTAATATGAACAATTCCAGCCATCCTTCCAATGTATAATTAGAAGACGAAAGAAAATTTATTTTCTACATTTAATTCATATCATCCTGAATATTTATTCTTTTTTTCTGCGAAGATATTCAAGATTCTCATTTAGAGTATATATATATATAGTTATAGCAAAATTCTTACTTTATGTTCGAAAAGAACAAACATTAGATACTCTGCAGCTTCGGCAACACGTTGTGATGCGGGATGAAATTCTTTGTCCTTTTTGAAGACGAGTCCATCCGTTGACGACTAAAAAATCAACGGAGATTTAGATCAAAATAAAAGATTTTATTGTTTTAATGTACCAGAGCTTTTTCGCCTGAGATGCCTAATTCAATAATTTCACATAATTTAAATAAATTTTCATTATCGTCGAGTAATGTTGGTCGTTCAATAATTAATGTTATCAATGTATTATATGTAGCAACACATGTTGAATGCATTTCACGCGTATGATCTTTCGGACTACGATGTAATTGTGTATCAATAAAAGTACATAAACGTTTAAGAACATTTTTCCATATTTCAATAGCTAAAACAAAGAAAAAAACATCAACTTGAAACATAATCATCACCAAGAAAAAGAAAAACCAACGTACGTAATTGACAGATAGGATCTGTTACAATAGAGATCAATGTATCGAGTGCAGCTAAGAATAATTGAGAATCATTTGTACCTTTATCACATATTAAAATAACTGCGTGACTTAGATATTCAGAAGCAGGATCTAGAATAAAAACAAACACTATAACAGACTTTGTTTGAATTAATAACCTTGAATCATTGATAACGTTTACAAGAACAAGATGAAGAGTGACATAGCACACTTACATTCTGTGTTTATGAAATAGTGAGATGAATCATTTGAAATTAAAATGCATGGATATTGATTTTTCAAGTTTTACGCTGAATAATATATTCAAGGTATTTATTCGGGATTACTGATGCCTTACTTTTAACTTTCGTATGTAGAACTCTTGCGAAGAGTAATTTCAAGAAATCTACTACTGCATTGTCTTTTATGAAGATTTATCTCAGCACTACTAAATCTTGTTAACAATTATTTAGGCCTCATCATTGTTACAAGAAATCTCACAAGTTACTTGAGTAGATAAATGGTTGAGAGTTAAAAATAACAAACACTTAGCCATTATTAATCTTTTCACTATTTGTACGATTTTACCTTGTCGCATATCAATCTCGACTTGTTCCGTTTGTCGTTCATAATGAGCAGCTAATGAGCATGCTAATCGAATAACACCTATTAAAATGAAATTTACGAATGAATATTGTTTTTCTAAATTAGTTCTTAGTTTTTAAAAATTCTAACCAAAAAGACATTGTGCATTAACAATATCTTGTTCTGTTTGTAAAGCAACTAATAACAATGGAAATATTCTCAAGCGATAGTCCGAAAATGTTTTCTTTGTTGTTTGCACATCATTTGATTTTTCCAAATAATCTTCGAATAAATTTTGTTCAAGATTTTCAAAATGAAATGGTAAACTAATAATTGACATAAGTATTTGAATAGATTTCAAACGAATTCGAATAAATCGATCACGAATCAATGATGCATTTGTCATTCCTTTATTTAATGGTACATTACTTGTATACGATTGAACATCAATTTGAAGATAATAATCGATAGCATCCAAATAGAGTGGAATAAGTATATTGACACCACGTAAATTAATTCGAAATAAATCTCCACTGTTTAACAATATTGATTCGATTATTGCTTGAGAACGTTGCTAAATTTTAAGAAAAAAATGAATTCTACTTCTTTTCAAAGTTTTTAAAGAATGAACAATGTGATTTTCTGCTCAGAACCGATCTTTGTCTACATATCATGCAGTAATTATTGAGTGAAATGTGAATTTAGGGTTTCTCATTCAATTACATACATGTTTCGTCATTGAAAATACTTTCCTGTTCTTCATTAAATGATATGCTAGAAATAGTTAGGTTTAAAACTGACGGTAATTGTTCATCCTGGGATCCGATGAACTCCGAACTGGTTTATATGCATTAAGGTGAACAAACAGCCGGGAACTTCTCCATAAGCAATATCACTCAACTGTAAAATCTTTACATTTGTCTTCTGGAGAACTTACCAAGCTGTAAATACTCAAATATATGGGACCATGTTCTTCGTCTATTGTTACGGCGACATCATCAATATTGTTTATAAGAATATTGGGTTAACATATTAAATAAGTGTGACGCGAAACATTTGTTTTATTAGTTTTTAAAATTTACTTTTATACTCCGATAAGGATTCAAAATGATCCACTTTCTGTTACTGAGAAGTTTAGACAAAGAAATATGACCAATTTTATATAGAACAGAGAACAATCATTATCATTTGAGATACGACAGTGTTTCCACTCCAGATGCATTCAAGCTTAGTTGCAAGGTTTAATTTAAAATCTTTGCATCTCGCGTCATACAATTCTTTAAAGTGAGATCTCTCGAAGATGAAGGGTGTGAATGTTGCGTTTGCTGAAGCGCTGAAAACTAATGAGTCGTTTAAAATTATTATGGATAATTTTTACTACCTCGAAAATTACCTTCTAGGCAATGCCAACCGGTAAATTGGTCAATAGTGAGGATTATAGAAAAATAATGATCGTAGACATAGATCTAGAGCAGTGAAAGATTTGTTATTTAAGAAAGCGCCAGAACTGATTGACACTATCGGTTATATCCGATGGTGATCAAGCTAAAAACCTCTTGTCCAAAATGTTATGTCATGTCGATAAGTGAGAACTGTAAAATACCTATTAATTCTGGATACTTTTGAACAAAGAAAGGGAGAGAAGATTAACTATTCATCGTCGTATTTTTCTCTCTTATAGAATATCCTCTACATCTAAATATTTAGTTTTCCTGTCGTTTTTGTATTCAAAGACTTTTACACCCTATTGCATACTGGATATCTATGATCCACGATAATTTATTTACAGTTCTTCTCAAGTTGTGAATTCTAGTCAGTTATATTTATCATGAAAAACTACACTTTGAAATTCTCTAGGCAAACATGTTCGATTCAATGAAACCCAATATACAAATTTTTGAAACATAAATTGGTCTACGAAATACAATAGAGAATTAACGTAAGATTAATCTTTATATGAAGCTTCCAATCGACAATATCTTTACACTTCACTACTATGATAATACTTATTAACTAAGGCTCAAATCTCCTTCATGTTTCATGTGCAACAGTATTGGAAATTTCGCATTTCCTTCATGAGAAAGCATAAAAATATTGTCAGTTAAAAAGTATTCATTCCTTTTTGCTAGCATATTCATAATAGTAAAAGCCAATAGAATATTACTTCATCTCCTTGATAAAATCGAAGGCCTTGTTGTAAAACATAGTAAAATCGACTTAAATATTCTGGATGAATAAATTCATCACATTGTGCACTAGTAAATATTGTACATATTGTTGCAAATGACTTAGCAAAAGCTTCATCCATGAAACGTTCATTCTATTGAATAAAATATGTATTTCTTGTTCATTAATTTCGTATTCAAAAACTTCTTTCTCTATGGTTTTTTTTACCTGAACATCTATAGATTTGTCTTGATCACTTGCTCGAGAGGCTACAACAACAAAAAGAAACCAAAGAACATAAATAGTTCAATGTTATATTTGAGTGCAATAAACATATTTGTTCGTACTTAAACTTGTTAGGAATCTGTGTCGTGTAGCCATGAATAACTCTCAAGCGTTCGAATTACGTACTAAATTGTGTATACGTATTTGCTCAATGAACCGTGTCAAACGATAGAGAAAGAAAACAAATGCGAAATATTTCGGAGGTTTTTTTTTGTTATTTGTTTGAAAAATTTCTATTCTTTTTCCTGTTCGTTCTTTATATGTCATGAGATCAAGATAATTAGGTTAATAATTGATGTTAGTTTATTTACATTCGACTTAATCTACTTACTATCATTGATTGATGAACGTGAATAACGATCTTTTATTTGTAATAAACAACAATCTAATATCCATGAACCATATAGATGCATAAGACTATTTACAGTTGGCTGATTTATTCGTAAAGATTTAAAAATGATTTTTTCAGATGAATTAGTTAAATTGCTTGGAGGATTCATTGTCGAAAGACTTTGACTAGACGTTAAGTTAACTAGAAAACAATAGAAAGAGAAAAATCACCATGTGTACTTGTTTGTCAATTGACTGTTGATTTTTATGATAGTTTTTTTCTTGCTTCTTACTTTTTCGGTTGTCGATCTGGGATTTACTAGGTTTTAACGCTGTAGGTATAGTTGGTTGTTGAGTGACTGATGGAGTACCACGAAGTGATTGGACAGGGGGACGGGATGATTGTTGATTATTTGCTGTTGCTTGTATAGTATCAGCTGTTGAAGTATTCGACGGTTTAGGACTGTATAAATTTGATACGTCGATGTCTTTTCCTTGAAAATCACAAAACAAAAGTTGATACTGTCGTATCAATCAACGAATTCCTTTCATCTTACCTAACCATATATCAACAAACATTCCGATAGCTTTTGTTACATTAACAAATATACGTGGTAATTCTTGTAATGATGTAAAATCTTTCAGTTTTAAATTTGAATTCAACTGCAATTGACTAGAATATTGTGGCATTCGAAGAAAAACCTTAAAAATAAATAGTTTAAAATTCATGTGTCACTCTGTTGTTGTTGTTTTTTCAATTACTGAAAGATCACCACATTCAGATGGATTTTGTAGAATTGTTAAAAATCGTATCCATGTTATAACAAGTTTATCTAACGGTAGAGAATCAATTACTTTTTGTGTATATTCACTTTGATCAGTCTCGGCACCTAGACATCAACGTAAAAATGACAGTAGGTAAAACGATGAAAGAATAGCATTGTATTAAACAATGACGTACACATGTATTGTAATGGTACTACATCTAGCCACCATAGTTTATGTACAACAGTCGAGGTAAGAACACAAGTAAGTTGAGCCCAGTCTATAGAAAAATGAAAAATATTGATCAACTAATAAAATGTAATTTATCGAACCATAGACAACAGCAGGTCGATGACGCCATGTTTGTGTATAATCACGAAATGTTCGCCATAATCCTGGTGGAATATGAATTTTATCATTAGCTGTCATGAACACTTGATATATGGACGGTACAAGACGATGACTCATGACAGCACTACATTCTTCATTCGCTATTAAAATTAAAATATATTTAAGGTAATATAAAACTACAATATTTTAGCTTAAGTATTAATTGTTATGTTTCAATAGATTTTGACGAATTATTGATAACAATGTTACTTTATAATTTATATTCAGAGAAAATTTTAAAAAAAGTTAAGACTGTTAGAAATATGAAATTTATAACTTTTTTCAATCTTCATACGCCCATAAGAAAATCATAGATGTATGCTTTAATGAAATATATTGATTAGTTAAAATTTAATTGTACAAGACACGAATATCATATTCACACTCATGCAAAAACAAGACGACCCATAGTGGACTCAAAATTTAAAGCTACGTTTCATAGAAATTCGTTCATTGAAGAAAAGCGATAGAACTTGTCAAGTTCTATAGTTTTAGATTCGAACTGAATCGAGTCATTCTTTGACTCATGTCATTGAATTTTCTAATCACTATCATCTATACATTTTTAATGCGACTAAAGTTTGTTCCATATGGATCTTTTCAAAGGCACAAATGCAAATAGTCAATTGAGAAATTCTAAGATCAAAAACAAATATCCGTCAATTATATAGATGAAGTATATCGATTTGTATTGAGGGCAAATTAGCTTCAATCTCCGATTTTATGATACAATAGACATCATTCGACTCCTACTAAAGATGATATTCATTTGATAGAGTATTACTTTTTCAGTGGTACACATCTTTTAATACAAAGCGTATCACTTTCGTTTTAGAGACAACGTATCAAATAATTATATATTAAGTGAAACAGCAAAGCAGTTCATACTTCTCATACAGTTCAACAATCAAAGTTACTATTGTTTAATTGAAATATACAGATATCGTTGAACTATGCCGAAAACAATACATCTCATCATTAACTCGACCGATACTATTGATCTACGACTAGAGAAGATTTCCAAACTGTTAAAATCATCTTATAAAATATAAATGTGAATAAAAAGAATCATACTTCGATAAGGTGGTGATAGTACCGTATCACCAATAGCTAAAAATACTTGAAGTAATATATGCCATAGATCAAAATTTAATTCTGTTTGACTAATCATCATCTGTAGTTGACGTAGAACTTTATGTGTATACATTCGTTTGGTTAATAGATCAGCTGTTTTTTCTAACAAACAAAGCAAAAAGAAACGAAATTTTTTAGTAATGCATGAATCTTTGTTTTACCATCATGTATAACAAATAAATGATAGAGATGCCAAAACATTTGCGACCAATAGAATTCCATTTTTTCACGTAAAATTGGTGGAATCGAATTTGAACTTGTAGATGTTAATTCGAATACTTTCAGCCATTCAACATAAACATTAGCACATAACTGATATATTGCACTTTCTTCACATGTAAAACCAAAGGCAAATATTTCAAGCGTCCATCTAAAATCTTTATCAGTTGTTACTGAAAATGGACGATTACCAAGTATTAATTCATATATATGTGTTAAATAAGGCATAGCAATTTTCTCTGCCACAGACGATGGTATATGAGTCGATAATGGTGAATTACATATCGTATGTCGTTGAATTTCACTATCATATGATGAATATCCATTATACATAAACATCTGAAAACAAAGTTTTCTATTTTTATTTATTTATTTATTTATTTATTTAAATTTTAAAATGATTGAGCAAATGTATATTTAATGAGCACGAAGATTTCTGTATTCGTACGAATGATAAAACGAGGATGCTCATTCATCATAGGTATTATATTTCGTATTTCAATACAATCAAATATACGAACAGAACTAAGACCATGAATATTTAAATCGAAACAACTACCAGGATATGTTCCTCGAATTAACCAACCATCATTGCCATTTGAACAAATCCATTCTCGTTCGATGCTATCATCAATAACAATTTTATACAAATAACCATTAGCTAGAGATGATGTTGAATAAACTAGGATGTAATTTTTCTCATCCTTTGTCTTAACTAGTAAAGCTAAGTAATCATTTGTTTTACTATCGAGTGCTATTCGTCGAGAATAGTATCCATCAGCAATCGGATATTGGTCTGCTTGAAGATTTAATAATGAATTCTTTTCATATTTGTAGAGTGTTGATTGCTTAACTAAATAGAATATACAACGATGATTATCTACTGTACCACACTGATAACCGATATCTGTTTCAATAACATCATGTTTTTTTGTTCGATAATCTAACAGATAAATTTGTTTCTCAGCAATAACCAAACATTTAAATAACCAATCAACATAGCAGAGATCACGAATAATCGAAACATTGTCCAATTGTATATTAGTAACCTGATTTGGATTCATAAGCGAAACTATAACTAATTCATTTGAATTTTGAGCATAGATAAGTGTATTATTTTCACAAACAAGCATAGCTATATTATTTGATGGCGAAGATAAATGTGCTAATGTTTGAAATTTAAAATCTCGACCGAAATCAATCAAATTCATCGACCTATTTCTATTTTTAGACGAAGATTTCAATTTATCAATAGAAATTTCGATATCTTGTTTTGTAAGTGAAGATAAATCTGATGTTGAACTCCTTGTTTGCTTATTTATTATTGGCATTGTTGTAATTGAAGTGGTTGCTGATAATCTACGATTTAAATTTTGAAGAGATTGTTTCAATCGATGTGGACATGTTGCATAGTGTCGTTTGCCTAAAGTAACTGAAATAAATATTTTCATATTACTATGAAAAAAAAAACCATGGAGATACTCTGAGATTGATCAAATGCATTGAGAATCAATTGACCAGCTGTTCGAACACGTTGATCAAGTTGTTCTAAACGTTGTAAACGCCATTGATCAATATATTTCAATCCTTCCGTACGAATTGAAATGGCTTGTGATCGATTTGAACATTGAGACATACGATGAATATATTCATGAATATCATCATCGAAATTATCTTTTGTTTCTTTGCTATCACCATCATTGTGAGCATGATTCGTTGTTTCCATTGTATATGTTGACAAATGAATACAAGGTTTAGTTCGACAAACATTCTTTTTATCCATTCGAATGTTTCAATTGAATTATATGAATGAAACGAATAAGATTTATACTGTTTGTTTACGTGAAAGAATGTTTGTGGTAAAAGAGAAAGAGAAGATTAAATGAAAATATGTTATCTCAATTAATGAGAATGCATGAGATGCTTTTGTATTGAGGCAAAAATAACGAATTATAAATCTGCTTACTTGCTCTTACTTTCGTCGTCCTGGTATAACAAAAGAAATTAATTATCGTACACGAACATTGACTTGCATTTGCTTTTTTTTCTCTACAGAATTATTAACAATGATACAATAAGTCAACTACACATCCGCGCATGCTAAGATAAAAAAAAAGCAACAAGAATGTATAGCTTCTCAGCTAGAGAGAAAGAATTCGATATTTAAAAAAATGAAGGACAAGAAAAATAGTCGATAACGAAGGAAAAGGAATTTGCAGTCAGTAATTTGTTTTTCGTTGTATCAATAAAAAGTGAAATAGAAAAGATATACGTAAAACGAAAGACTTAGCAAAAATATAGATATAGATTTATGTATATATATATTTATATAAACAAAGATAGATTAATGAAATCAAGTTTGACTTCTTGATAATTCATGTGCACTGGCCGCTCCATTCATTGCTTCATCACACAGTTTACATACACGTACCGGTGTTAACCAATCTCGTTCTGGTACAGGCCTCTTTTTCGGTGAACAATCCTGACAAACAGCATCACCGCAGTTTCGACTAAAAGAAAATATATATTGATTGTGTTAATCGAGTTTCGGTTGGAGAAAAGCGAATTCAGTTCATTCTAATTGTCTGAAAGATATCTCGGGTATCCTAATCAGCAAATATAAAAACCAAAAGAGTAATAATTCTTATATATGTTTCGGATAATTAATCAATTCTGATCAAAGAATTTCAAACAAACTATTCCAATACACTTCGACAGTGTTCATATATATATATATTTTTTTTTTCAATCAATCGATTTCATCGAACTAGACTCGAATCTAGAATGTTCAAACATGATTCGATCTACGTACCAATGATGTAATCGATTTTTTGTATTATTGAACGTACGTTTACAAATGAAACAAGCATGACATTCATGATCTGGTCGCCAGTAATTCGGTCGAGTACTTTCCTTGATAAGCTCTTTAGAAGACAAAGCAAGATTATGTGGTAATGAAAAATAAAGAATGAAAATATCTTTCAAATACTCACCAATCGGATAGTTGACACCTATCTTTTCAAGTCCGCTTTTGACCGTTTCATAAACGCGCCTTGTTGCAGGCATATCAATACCAACTGAACCTTTGGAGAAAGAAAAAAAACAAAAACTAGATAAATAAATACATTCTTGAAGAAGAAATATAATATCTATTGTTGAAGGTGGAACGGCATGCATATAGGAGCATTATCATAAAAGAAAACAAGACTAATTGGAATCATATGAGCAAATGCAGGGCAAAAACGGATCCTTATCCATACCTGCTCCGGGCTGCTCGATATCGAAAATATCAGATGGAGATAAACACAGATCGCTGAGATGCTCACCGGATGAAGCGGTACTGGCTGAATCTCCACTACTATTAGCATCATGTCCATTATGTTTTGATTTGTGTCCAGCTAATCTATCTTTTTCTGATAACGATGAAGATGAACTTAGTACTGACGACGGTGGATGTAATTGTGGATTCGTATAACAGTCACCACAGACACGAGCAGGATTTTCAGGGTCAATCCATGAAACCACACGACGACTCGTTGTACATGTATCACAAAACACTTGACCACATGCTGAAATTAAAAAAGATAAACATTCGAAAAAACTAGAATTCATATTGATTCAGTTGTTTGCGTCTACTTGATTTGTTCGATAATCGAATGTTACTAATTAGATATGTTTACAAAAAACAAACGATAGAACAATTTTCTAACATAGCATTTCTGCCAAGTCAATGACCATATCCTTTCAAACATCACCAATTAGTGTATTGTCTTTCTCATGTAGGAGAATCATCGGATCATGTCTATGAGTGTCAGAATATATGTTCCTCTCATCGGAAACGTTTTGTTGGTTCATGGAATTAGGAATAAGCAGATGTTTGTTGTGTCAAATTAGAGTCATTGCTACATTCATTAGATGGATGATGTGTTCATATACAGGGGTTTTACAGTAGAGTTTGAGCGATATGATATATATTCTAATAAATTTTTAAAACAAACCTCGACAATGATGTTTAGAATGGTCAGATCCAAAAGTAAGTTTACACCGCGTACATTTCTTCGAAAGAGACAAAATACCTCCATGTGATCATAAATAATTTAAAAATTTGCATCTTACAATAACATCTTTGTTTGGAACCCAATATGATGGTGCTACTTGACCAGCTACCAGTTCTGTTAGTGCCTTCGTTGGAGCTGATAGATAACTGTAAGAGGGAAAAAAAGGAATAAAAAAAAACCGAACATCATTCAGTCGAACCTTCCGGCATAGATAACCATTTCAATACATTTTCGTGGAGTGACATCACTAGTTAATCGATTACTCTTTTCTCCTGGCCAAACGTGAATAACTTCGACACGTGTCACATCTTTTGGTTCATCATTTCCATACCAATACTTTCGTGATCGATAGATTTCACCATGAGTTTGACATTCAATAACATAACCAGACCAAGCATACTTCAAAAAACCTTGTACGAGACCATCATTCTTTGTTATTAATTTCCCATAGACAATTACATCATGTCCTTCGCGATGACATTGTAAACACTTCCATACTTCGTTATCTAATTCTTTATTGTACGAGCACCGTTTATCACATTGATGTGGAGCGTTTTCTTTTTGATGATTGGCAGCTAACGTACATTTGATTCTAATCGATTATAGAAATATCGACATGAATGAAGTCGAGATTTCGGAAGTTAGAAATTCTTACCCACACGATAAACATTTGATATGACATGCAAAAAAATCATCGGGTAACGTCGAAGGCATTTCAGGAGGTATGGTATGATTAAATTTTTCGTTTAACGCCTGCAAAAAGACATAAAAAATAAACAATAATTTGAAAACCACGCTGAACATATCAGTGCATTTTACTTTTAAGGCTTTGAAAATAATGGATAAGCGCCTTGGCGAACGAAGTTTATTATTTTCAAGTATTTCTGTGATTGTTGCTTTGATGTTACTGAAATCTGTTGTTTTGTCACCTATTGTTTGCGTTCCAACGTATTCAATCGAACTAAATTCACAGATATTTACTTATTAATATATTACTCTTTGTTTAAAGAAGATTCAATGAAACTGTAACAATCGCTTTTGTGGTAAGATAATAAATGTTTCATAAAGTTTCTATAGATTTGCAGTCGACCGATGACTTATATATTGATATCAATGATTATCTATGCTACTTAAAACTCTTTTAAAAGAAACAATGATCCATTCTGCGTGTCGTGAGTCGTGGAAAAAGTGTCAACAATTTCTTATCAATTGAAAGTCTAAGTAAACCGTCTGATTGAATTTAGACTATACTTTATCTAAAAACTGCAATTAAATTACACGCGTCACCATGCAAGAACACGCCGTTAGATCACTCATCTACCCACATTTACTGCTGTTATTAGTTGCAATGATACCTATCGTGGTATTAAGACTGGAAGTAGATGTTATACCATACCGATATCCTTCTATCTTTCTTCTCTTTATGAAAGAATCTCTGATTTCACATTCCATTTCTGCTGTGATAAAAATATTTTATAGAATAAGAATTCCTAGAAATTTTCAAAACAACTTTACACAATGAGTATCTCGCGAGCTCTTGACGGCATGCTACTCAATACTCAGCGCATTTTCAGCACATCGAAATTCATACTAACCCATACTGCGAGAAACATTCTTTCACTCGAACAACATACCTGTATGCACCATACGACAAGTTCATCTTCTCGAAACGTTCTTTCAATTGTTCCACAGCTGTCTTCTGACATTGAAAATGATCTAGAAACAAGACTTGCCTATTACATCCATTATTGAAATCTTCACAAGAAATCGTACCTCTTAATACTTCAGTGAACTGTGTTTCATGAAAAACTATTAACGTTGGTCCCATCATGGATAGCGGACCTTCTGCTTTACAATTCTTCATCACATTTTCTAGTTCGTTTTTGAAATATTTCAAAAATGCATTCGAAGAATCGGATAAGAATTGAAACATGTCGTTCGGTAGTTTCGGTGCTCGTGTTCGATAGATAATGATGTCACTGATGCAGAGTATTTTGAGTAAAAGCCGATTGCGAATATTGTCATTTTGTGATAAACCAAGTCGACCTTCTGTGTCGAGTACGAGTGTTCGTTGATTTTCATCGAGTGCCGCCCAAACACCCATCGTGCACGAATCGGTTGTTGCTGATGTATGAAATTTTTCTTTGCCGTCGAAAAATACTTGATTCAGTGTATAGGATTTTCCATCGCCGGTATTACCGATAATGGACACACATTTAACTTGAAGATCTTGTGATGAACATTTCAATCGATGTATAAAATGTTGTTCATTGTTAACCTTAGAAAGAAAGAGAAGTTGAATGAATGAAAC
>OENT01000985.1:0-63836 GCA_900239685.1 Rotaria macrura
ACGCATACAGACGCGTTTATTTTGCCGAACGCGTTCACACGCATCCAGGCATATGGTGCGTCCAGACGCGTCAGATGTTTCATTTTGGACGCGTCTTCTGCCGCGTTTCGAACGCATCTGAAACGCGTTTTCAAACGCGTTTATACCCAATATTTTTTCACATGGGCAGTAATGAAATTTCTACCACTAGAAAACAATGCTTCGTAAATTTTCACAAGGTGATCGTGTCCAGTGATAGTATGGACGATTTTTTTTAATATGAATAGGCTTACTCAGCATCAACTATCAAAGAGGAATTCTGACGGAGAACATGAGAAATAGCTGATCGCTGAAAACCGTACTTTTATGGACAAGTCTTTAGTTTTTTTCGACTGAATCCAACTCACTTCCTGCACTTTTAAGCAGAAACTCGACCGGCATTTATTGTGAGAAAATTTAAGCTTGAGAAAGCTTTTATGGGAAGAAAAAAAGGTCCTGAAATTAGTGTTCTAATTTCAGACCTAAAAAGGAAGCTAATGCTGCCAGAATTCTCACCGAATATCGTTCTTCTAGACAGGAAATCAAGTCGATACAATAATATTTTATTTTATCTCTGGACCTCGAAAGGTTTTGTTGAAGAATAGCAACGAATTAAATATTTGGCTCGTATCTCTCCAACTCATATTAGCAAGAAGTTTGTTTGTAGATGCTACGTTTTTTCGTAATGTAAATGAGAAAAATAGGCTAGTTTCTAATGCAGCATGTTAGAAGTCAGTTAGTGGGTTGCTTTGGAGTAAGTGGAGCATTGGCTGCACTATCCACCTTGAACTTTAGAAATAGTTATGATTGGAATTAAAGTATCACGTCGTCAATCAGACTCGTTTGAAAAACACCATTTATCGTTTCAAAAATATCTAACTAGATGCGCCAAGTATACGAGGATTCACACAGATGAATGTCAATCTTGTTTTTTGTTGTATTTCAAGTCTTCCCACAGTAAGAAAAGGTTTTCCTCGAAACTCACCAAAATAGATTCCCAAGATCAGTCCAGAAGCCAATTTTGTCGAGTTTCCAGGAAAAAAAACTTCTCCACGAACATAAAAAGACTGCTGTTGTTAGGAGTGATACATAAATGAAATCTATTGAAGACAGTTTTTGTTTATATTTTGTTAACAAATCGGTTAATATTTGGAGATATTCTCCTACTTCTTCCAATCAGTTTGAATCACGAGAAATTTATGCTGTTACTGTGTTCATTTAATATTTATCTATTTCTTATTCTTCTTCTTCTTGTACTTTCCTTTATGGTAAAAATAAATGAGAAGACGATATAGTATTGATCAATAAAATCCATCTATTTACGTCTTCTGTTTCAATGTTAAAAGATGCTCTCTAAAAACCAATGTTTTTTACTAAACCCCCGTAAAAACTACTGTAGAATAGAAAAAGCATCCGGTTGCCTCCGTAGGGTTGAAAAACGATTTTTCAGTTCTACGAAACTTTTAAAGGTTCTTATCATGGACATATGGTAAGAACCATCTTCTAAGAAACCTTTTTTTGAGATCCGACGAAGAGAAAAAGCTTTCACAAGAAAATGCGAAACCTTTAGGGTTTATAATTAAATTCCAGTCATTTAGTACTTAGGGATTGGGATGTAGTAGTAAAATTATTAGAATTTAATTATAAACCTTAAAGGTTTCGTATCTTCTTGTAAAAACTTTTTCTCATCTATGGAGATTAAAAAAGGTTTCTTAAGAGATGGTTCTTACCGTGTATCCAAGATAAGAACCTTTAAAAGTTTCGTAGAACTGAAAAGTCGTTGTTCAGGCCTTGGGAGGCAATTCAATGGTTTTTCTAATGTACCACTCGTTTTTCAGGGGATTAGTAAAAAACCAATTTTTTTAGAGTAGAAAACATACTAAGAAGATACTGATAGTTATTGTTTCAAAAACTAGTCTGCTTGGGAAGCTTGAATCTAGCTAATGAAAAAGAAGCATTTCGTTGAGAAAATTTTAGATCCTATAAGTTAATTTCGATAAATAGGATAATGAATAGATTAAGTTCAGTACAAATAAAAGGAGACAGGTGCTACATCAGATTCAGTCAAATGCAATTATCTGTTTTATTTGCATTGCACTCTGGTATTTTTCCTGTTTGAGAACTTAACAAGAGATCAGGTTGTTCAATAGAAGTATCAATTCAAGAAATCCCTTGAGACTAAAGTTTCAAGGTAATAACGCACATATAATTTACATTAAATTACTATCAAAGCTTTTGTGATGAATGACTATTAGTCATTTATCTACCCATATAGTACAACTGAACGAATTAGTAGCTTCATCTACTCGTCTTGCCGATTCATTGATGATGTGCCTAAAGCAAAAGTATCATGATTTTCGAAAATATCGTACTTGAATAACTCGGATGAAAAGCTATAATGTGATAGCAACGCTACGGATAGACTAGAAAATGAGAAATAAATGAATAATTTCCAACGAAGCCTTTCATTCTTACAATTTTTGTCGAGGATCCTTTTTTGGCAATTTCTTGATTTTCTGGCTGAAATACAAGGGGAGAAAAGCGTATTTCCGTATTTCTATGTAATCCAAATATTTCTCATGTATTTCTGTATATTTCTAGATATTTCTTTGTATTTCCATGAATTTCTGAAATAAGTAGAAATACGTGGAAATACACAGAAATACTTGGAAATGCCGAACTTTTAGTTAGGTTCAATTTTCAAGATTTTCGCCTTTTGTGATTGTTTGCATGCTTGAACATCTTCATGTGAAAGAAATTTTCTTAACAAGCATTAAAACATGGCTTTCAAGTGCCTTTTTTAAATTTCAGTCACCTTGAAATCTGTAGTCGTTTTCAAAACCCGATTGACGTGGCTGTTTTTTAATAACTTGAGAACGAATGTAGTTAGAGTTCTGTCCGTTTCACGATACGAGAGAGATACAGGAGCATTGAACTGTATCAAAAACTGATTCGTTAATTATTGACCAATCGGGTGAATTCCTGGCAACGATATTGTTAAACGATATCCTGAATATATCTTTTTTTGAATTTAGAATTTTAAAAGTACTGTCCATATTAATTTCCTCCTATTTCGATCTACGAAAGATCCAAGTTTCTAACTAGATCTAAGGATAAACGACCGACACTCAACACAATATTGGGGAATTACTGTTGCATTTCTCAATCGAGAAAGAATGAGAATAGAAAACGAATATTCCTGGGTTTGCCGGGGTTTCGGGTGGTCGATCGGACCCAAAAGAAATTTAGCCTTTCAAAAAGGTTTCCTATAGATAATCTGTGGGGGTGAGTTTGTATTGGGGCCCCATTTTTCTCGAAATCCTGTTGGTCACGATGAGCCAATAAATATCGTCTTTTCGGGAAATATCTTCGGATAGGTTTTTGGAAGTGGGGCGTTCGAATTGCTGTTCTTTTTTAGAAAATCTCGATTTATTTTTGGGGTAGCGACAGCTATCCCAATGGCAATACTAATACCCCAAAAGCGTATGAATAACTATCATTTCCCAAAAAATCCTGATTCTCGGAATCAGTCACTAATCAAATCCACATTTAAGAGCTATCAAACGATCAAAGCACTTCTGGTGACCAAGTGAGGACTTCAATTTAGAGAGTTGTCAATTTAGGGAGTATTTAAACAGATATAATATTCACACCTAGACATCTCATAGTTCACAATTGAAGAAGGGCACTCTTTCAGTCATCCATATCTTCTGAAATAAGAATAGAATCTGGTGACAAGACTTTCTTTGAAAGTAATGCAATCTATTCACTAGAATCCCTATGAAAATATGCAGAATTAATAACAGTCTTCCTTTATTTTCATAGCGATTCTGTTGAATGGATTGCATTACTTTCAAAGAAAGTCTAGTCACCATATTTTATTCTTATTTTAGAACAGATGGATTATCGAACCAGGTCCCTTCTTCAATCTGGAACTATGAGATGTCTAGGTGTGAATAGTATATCTTTTTAAATAATCCCTAAATCACAAACTCTCAAAATTAAAGTCCTTGTTTGGTTACCAGAAATGCGTTAATTGTTTGATAGTTCCAAAATGTGGATTTGATTAGTGACTGATTCCTGGAACCACAGTTTGTAGGAATGATAACCTACCATATTATGTAGGATGTGGGTGTGGCATTTATGGGTTCTGTCTTAGCATTCTATGAGCATTAAATTGATAATAATTCTACAAACGCTACGTCCTAGAAGAGCATGATGGAGTACAAGTGGTGGAGCAAAAACGATGCGCAAGGCGTACCTGCGTGGATAAGCTATGTTAGATTTTCTATTTTCGTGGAACAATTTTTTAGATAAATGCACTATATATGCATTAATTCATCTTTGATGCCTTAAAAAATTGATATTCCTCAATTATTATATGAATAAAATTATATTTTTAAAAAATGACTACAGACATTCTTTGCACGTGCGCCTTGCGCATCGTTTTTGTTTCGACACTTGCTCCATCAAGTTCTTCCACGACGTAGCGTTTGTAAAATTAGTATTAAGTCAACACTACTACAATGCTAAGTCAGCACTTCTAGTGGTATCTCTAACCACATTGAAAAAAGGGTTTCGAATTCGTTGCAGAATTCAGAATTTCTTTAGGTTTCGTAGTTTCCATGAAACTATGGATGCATCAGCCATAGTTGGACTGGCTTGTAGTTATCAGTCTTTATAGTCTAGCAGCATTGTTTGCACCACAGTGTACCATTTTTAGGAGTTCGAACTGCTAGCGACATCAATACTGGCACTTATTAGTATTAACGGTACTTACAGATCAAAAAGACTATAGTATCTGTAAACTACTCCGACTGGTGATTGCTGCATCCCTCCACGAAACCTTTTTAGTTTCGGAAATGTGACCATTTTTCTTTCAATGCGTACAAAAGTTGAGAGTCGAAAAATTACTTCTAAGTATTTTACATATTATTTCTTAATATAGATAAAGACACTAATAAGGGAAGCTCTTTCAATAACGATACGTATATCTCTACGTGAAAATTACCTTTTATTACTTTAAATAGTACTTAAAAAATATCAGAAGAAATTCCGATTACTTGTTTCAAAACTGGAAGCACAACACACTACTTAATAATGTATGAAAAGTAATATGATAAATTTCATGAAAGAACAAAGTGATAATTGGTATTTCCAAAACGTCTGAAGTAATATAAATTACCCATGTCGTGAGAATAGCAGCGATTTTCTAAAAAATTGGCGTAAAATCGTGATTTATCGTAATCAGCGATTATATCAGATTATATCACGATTATGGGAGAAGAGCTGATTTTCAAAAATCATTGATAAATCACGGCAATCATTCATTCACCGTTTTGTTACGAGTTTACAGGGATATATAAACAACGCCGTTCAATGCATAAAAAATAAGTTTTCGAATTATTCTTTTCTGATAAATTATTTCTTGTCTATTTTGAATCAAAGGAATGCTAATCTCGATCCATGATCTGGAGAGGACTACAATGAAGTGGTCTGATAAGCATTGAACTAGTTCACGATCGGACAGATCTGATAGACCTGAGAATAAAGAAATTAAATTAAATTTTAAAAAAATCCAAATGCATGTCTCCAAAAGAACCAACGAAATAGTAGAGAATATCAGTAAACAGGCGACTAATATTGCAAAATATCCCGATTTATCGTAAAAATCCCTGAAATAATCGAGAAAAATCGGCGATTCTAACGTGATTCAGCGCACGATTATCGTTTCGGTGAATCGCGATTAATCGGCAATTTTTAGCCGATTCTCATGACATGGGTACTTCCCTTAAAGTCGAAGTACCAAACTGTAATTCAGAAAATAAAACGATCAATACTATTTACTACAAAGACAAAAAAAGGTACTAAATAGTGCTTCAGAAAGGATTCAAGCTCTTTCTAAGAATCCTTTTCAGACTCGTGAGTGCTAAAATGTGCTTGATACAGTGAAATAATTAATATTAATAACTTCCTCAAAGAAATTGTAGTTTCAAGGACTTTAAAAAGTAAAAAAAGGGGAGAAAAGTTGCTAGAGAAAAGCGAAAGAGTAAAAAAGTTACGTTATTTGACGTTATTAATAGTGAAAGTACAAATTAGTGAATCGTTACCAGGAATTCATCTGATTAGTCAATAGGTGACGAATTATTTTTTGATACAGTTCAATGTTCCTGTATCTCTCTCGTATCGTGAAACGGACAGAACTCTAACTAGATTCGTTCTCAAGTTATTAAAAAACAGCCACATCAATCTGGGTTTTGAAAAAAAACAGCAGATTTCAAGGCGGTTGAAATCTGAAAAAATGTTGAAACATCGAATTCAAATCCTATTGTTATGTATGCTTCAAAAATTGAACCTGACGGCAGATTTATTTTGATCCAACTGTCTAAAAGAATCGATCAGCAGTGCCATTATACATCAGTTTTTCATAGTTTTTAGGTACTGAGCAGAGATGCGACTAAATTCGATTTCTAACCGAACCCGATCGAACCGATTTCGGTGTGGTTAAAAATTTTTGAAAACTAAATCAGTTCGGTTCGGTTCGAAGCTTCTTTAACCGTTTTATCACATTTTTCCGTTTTGCGCTGTTTAAAAGAGAACAATGATTAAACACAAACTAAAAAGCTTGTAGCATCTTTTTCATTTTGTTTTATAATTGTAATATTTTTTTTACTAAGCTGGAAAAATAAATTTATATATAGTGTACAGCAATTATTAGTGTTTAAGACAAACTTCCTAATAACATCATAAGTTCCTTAAAGAAATTTGAAAATTGTACAAACTTTTCGATTGGGATCGGTTCGGTTCAGTTAGCAAATTTTTCGGTTCGGTTTAAAAAAATCCTTAATCGATCGCATCTCTGGCACTGAGGCATTGAGAAGTTTTCAAAAACAGCATATTTACCCCTACAATCTAGCATCATTTTGTAGCCGATGAAATTCTCTATCGAATGGTATATAACAGTTGAGTTTTCATTTTGACGACGACAACGATTTTGATTTGTAAAATTTGGAATGGGTCAATATTTGCATAGAAAATTGTGATTTTTCTTGCTGTAATTCAGTAAATCCTTAAAGAATTATTCTCGTTTCCGAACTCAACCGAGATATTGATGAGTTAATGCTGTGTAAGACACTTCATGACAGTCGGATTAACCTTTCAAGAGTTATCGTGTAAACGGCCGGACAGGCACATATAGGTCGATTCTATAGTGTACACACTTTCTGAGTACACAAAAAGGCACCTGCAAGCCAAGTTTTGCTGCTTTTTAAGAAAATTTCTTTCACATGAAGATGTTCAAGCATGCAAATAATCAAAAAAAGCGAAAATCTAAAAAATTGAACCTAATTAAAAGTTCGGTATTTCCACGTATTTCAGAAGTGCAGAAATACATAGAAATACGCTTCTTCCCCCTTGATGAAATGACTTCATAATCATGTGTTTTTTGGGCCGGACAGTATTATTTTCTATTAAAGTTAGCTTTCAGATTATTTTATCTAGCTTTGAGTGATGAACCAAATTAGTGGTAGAGAATGGATAGTTGGTCATCTGAAAACTCGATCAGATGAGGCATTCCAGTTAGCAAAACTCTCAGGAATATCATCTATTATTTTGATCCCAAGATTTGAAGTAGTACCCGATATAAGTTGAACACTACATTTTATCAAGTAACACTAAACATTCAATATTTTTAAATAAATAAGACATATGGAAATTTTACTTAACATAAAATTTATCTTGCCAGATAAAAGATTCTTTGTAGTAAAGCACAATCAAGGTGAATCGATAATCGATTCACTGAACCCTAGACTTGCCGAACTCACACATTGAAACATATGAACACAGGACAAAATTGGCGGTTTTCACCACAGATCCTGAAATTTCTGAAGAGATGGCCCAATAAGTGCAGGATAGGCAAGGAAGACAGAGAGCAATAAAGTGAAAGTAGAGCACTGATGACTCATCAGTGAGGAGACAAAGATTAATGACGAAAGTAAAGTTTCCAAAGTCAAAGCAAAAGGCAGGTGTGAAGAAGCTCTCAAAACATGATTTCCATTACTGGGGAAAGACCTGGTGGGCTAGATTTCAGCTTCCTAACCAATAGATTACGCTTTTGAAAAATTTCGTCACGAAGGCTTAAGTATCTGTCAGATGGGCACGGAATTGATTCGCACATTTAGCTACTGAATTATGCGGCTATAAAATATAACGACGGCCAAATTCAAGTTCCTTATAGGAACTTTGCCTGTCCTTTTTAGTTGTATTGTAATTAAAAGTAGATTCCTCCAAAGTATGTGCCACAAAAATCGTCAGTTGTGACAAAAATATCGTCTTCATGCCTCAAACACGGTCATTTATGCCACTTGAGTAGTTATTGGTATCACTGGAATGACCATTTGTGTGACTGGGTTGATTATTTTCGACACGGAAATGGGCATTTGTACCATAGAAATGGTGATTTAGGCCATGTATATGTTCATTTGCGCCATAAAAATGGTCATTGTTTGCTACTTGACTGACCAGTTGTACCAAGTGTTACAGACAGACAGACACAGGTTAAGTATGCTTGCTAGATCCTAGCATTACAGTTTAGGGAAAATATGTGCCTATGCTTAGGTAGAAAATAAATGTCTAATATGATGACTACTATAAGCGGTAGTTTCATTTAAATAGAGGCATTCCGTCGAGACGTCTTGTCCAATATTTTTTTCATAGTGTTCTTCATTCAAGTAAATGTTGTTCCGATGTAGTTTCTTTGATATAATTAAAGCGTTCGAATGTAAAGTATGTGGTTTTTCTTTCTTGTCTTTCCTCTATTTCATTGTAATAATGTGCAGATCATGTACAATTCGAACGTCTGAGCTAAGGAAATCCAATTCGTGCATTTCTTATTTTTTCTGATGGAGAAATGCTTGACTGACGATTTTGTGGTTCACAATAGAAAAGATTTTGTCTCAAACCTCTCATTTTCCTTCATTGATCTTTTCTAGTTTTAATCTATTTTGACTTCTTAAACGGACAAGCGATCAGCTTGGTCTTTCTACAACATGTTCTCAGATTCCAAACAATATCGTCGCATTTGGTCTCACAATGAAGTGGCGAGTTGTGATTGTTCGATCTGGGTAGCAATCCCAGGTAGAATCCTCATGATCGTTAATGACCATATGCGGCTTAGTACGGCCCCCATGATCCTATTTTGTCATAATTCAGTATAATACATGGCTCATTATTACGAGCGTATTTCTCCGGATCGTCTACGGTAAAATACGATCAACTACAGAAACAAGATAATCGCTGTGTATCATCATCTTGATGAAAACCCTAAATTTTGTCGTGCGTCGATCGTTTACGGTAAAATAAGATCTATTGCTAAGGTCGTTTGTGATCGGAAACGCCTGTATACCTTCGTATACGCCACGGAGAAATACGATCGTAATACTGAGCCATGTATTACGTCGAAATATGGTCATGTATGCCATCGTGTATGGTCGTAAACGTTCGTTGATGGAGTCCGTAATCATCCGCCTAGGATGCTATTAGTGCATTGTATTACTGAAAGAATCGTGGATAAGGATACAGTAACTATTAACCTCCTTTCTGCAAGCTATGCAAATTAGATGTCTCCGCTTTTATGATGGATAATAAGTGGCAATGTTTACTCCGACATTTGAACACTCACATTTAGCCTACTTTACAAAATCTGTATACTTCAGCAAAGATATTAATACAAGAGGATGTGAAAATGTTTTCATCGCTCAAACGATAGTTCATCCATTGCTACACCCCATGTGAAAAAAATGGGGGTAAAATCTGATTAAAATCGATTTCCACTATGATTAAAAATCGATTATAATCATACACCTTTAATCGATTATTAATCGATGACGAATCGATTCGTACTCGATTGAAAATCGATTATAATCGAAGAAACAGCTATTTCGCGTTACTAATCGATTAAAATTGATTAAGGCTGATTTTAATCGATTCCCAATCAATTAATAATCGATTTTTAATTGATTCAGAATCGACTTTAATTAGACATCATCAGTTATAATCAACTCAACAATTTTTTTGCAATACCACTGCTAACACCAACGACTGTATAATTTTATCTATTTTCAATCAATTGCAAATCAGCTAAAACGTGATTGAAACTCACTGTAGTAGCTTAAGATTCATATTAGGAACTAGGTATGAACCAATGCCAAAGCAGAACTGGGAGTAGGGTATCTATAAAACTGAACTCATTGTCAAATAAATAAGGCTACCCTTTGTAAGTAATTATAAAGTATATAAACCGAGGAGTGCATTAATTATGCGGGAATGCTAGTTAACTAGGTACCAGTCCCACTGAGTATCTATTTAACTGATCTGCGATTCAATCGATAGTTAGTAACTTCATTACAGTAATACATTATATTACCTAAGCTTGATAATCAGTCGAGTTATGTGGATACCCAGTCTAATTGGGTACCGAGTTGACTGGCACTGTTGCATACCTATTAGCAACGTATTATCAAGGAAACAATTACTTCTGCTATAGTTGATTCTCAATGCACAATACAGGAATTATCTAAGTTTTCAAAAGAATATTATCCTAACAATTATCGGTAGAGTGAAAAGTGTATTATAATACAACTTTTTCTTCGGAGAAGAATATACTTCGTTCCTTCGTGTAAAAAGAGCTCACGTCATATTTCATTTCGACAAAAAAAGGAAACAAAGGACAAAAAGTAATAGTTTTTAGGATCAGACACAAATTTTATCGTGTTCCAGGTCAATAGATGAAAAACACTAAGAAAATCCTTTCTAAGATTCGCAGAGACCTTTCATGAAATTAGTGTTCAGTAGACAGGAAAAACGAAAAGCAACATTTTCTAAGACGGAAACCAAGTTTCATCATATTCTAGTGGAATAGATGGTAGCACACAAAAGCTATAGGGATTTTAGACTGAAACACAACTTTCTTGGTATTCTACTCCAAAAGGAGGAAAACATGAAAAACAAATGTTTCTAATAAGCGAAAGACATATTTCGTCGTATTCTAATTCAATACATTGAGAAAACGGAAAGCAATAGTTTCTAAGACGACAAACAGAGTTTTTTCATAGTCTAGTTCAATAGATGGAGAAAATGAAAATGAAGTCTTTTTTTAGACTGAAAAGCAACTTTCTTAATATTCTCGTTCAATAGAAGGGAAAAAATATAAACAATTGTTTCTAAATATTAAAGAGAACATTAATCATGTTCTAATTCAATAGATCGAACGAAACAAAAATAATTGTTTCTAAGATGCAAAGGAAAATTTCGTCATATTCTAGTTGAATACATGGAGATAACAAAAGGCAGTAGTATGTAAGACTGAAGACCAAGTTTTTTCATATCCTAGTGGAATATATGTAAAATGAAAAACTATATTTTCTATGATTCGACAACATGTTTCCTCATGTTGAAGTTGAATGGATGCATAGAACCAAAAAGCAGTAGCTTTTAAGATGCACAAGCAATTTTTCTGATATTCTACTTCAAAAGATGGTAAAAGCAAAAATAATATTTTCTCACACTATAAAGCAAGTTTCATAATAATCACCATCACCTACAACCACGTTGACGCCTTTTATAATGGATGTAAATATTAAGGTGATTCGAATTCTATTCAGAGCATCACATGATTTTAGAGGAATCCTTTGTTTTTTATTATAATTGATTCCACAAACTAATCTATTTTGGTGGACTATAATTAATAAGAATCGGTTTTAAAGAAATCTCATGTTAGTGATTATAATTGATTACAGAATTTAATTCCTTTTCATGGGTTCTAATCGATGTGACTTGGTTTTAATCGAGAAAATAATAATCAACTCATGATTAAAATTGATTATAACTGGAAATCGATTCTACTTGAATAATAAAAAATCGAAGATAATCGATTAAATTCACTTTAATCAATTTTAATCGGCTGTAGAGAAAAACTCGATTATAATCGAGGACAAAACCTTGATTCCCTAATCAATTATTGATATAAATCGATTAAAATCTTCAATTTAATCGGAAATAATCATAATTCCTAGATTTTCATCGATTATTTATAAGTGAAATCGATTAAAATCATGAAATGTATTGATTTTTCGCTTGAATGTTTTTACATGGGATAGAAAGAAAAAAATTGAATCTATAACTGCTCAAATTCGATGAGGTAAACCAGGTAGGAAAAATTTCAAGCATTAACGGAAAAGAACTTTTGAATGTGAACGATGAAATAGAAGATTTCGTTGCTTTTTGACGACCGGTTTCGTGTTTTCTTAGAAAGTCTTGTGGTTTGATGTTGTAACACTGAAACTAAGTTTCCGCATGATACAAAAGGAATTTTAATTATTGATTTATGATCATTGTATCTTTCAAGGGACTTTTTTCATTCAATTTGATTTGAATGACTGAAATTCTATATAAAAGGTACTGTGTGATGAATGTCGATAATTAACCTCTTGGATACCACTGTCTTCAGACTGAAGACAAGAAGAACGAAAGAATTTTTTTCGTTCTGTTGTATCGATAAACAGCTGTGAAACGAAATGTTCATCAGTACGGCTGTATCGATCCACGTTTCATATACAATAAAATATTTATGTATACAGCTGATTCACGATGGTAGAATGTATGAGAGAGTGATTTATCGATTTTTCTATACGCTTGTAAAGAACGCAAGAATTCTCGGGATCCAGGAGGTTAAACCCAACGGTGAGACTGAAGGTCTTGAAAACCCTTGCAAGAAGATTGATAAGTGTCGTGTAAAATCAAATACTAATTTAACTGCTAGATACTGTACCAGAGTTGCCATCAAGTCATTAGTTTTTATTCTGAACTAGTTTTACTAGGGGTGCCTGTAATTGCCATCCAGAAAAAGCTAATTGAAACAGATAAGTGAAGTCGCAACATTTTTCCATATCAGGAAAATTTCGATTGGATAATACGACTGATCATATCGCTTCTGTATCAGATATTAGAAAAACTCTTGTCATGGCACTCATAGTGTGAATGTTTGAGAGTCTTTAAAAGTTTATTAGATAGGAATTAACAACAGCTCTCATCTCTCTGCTGTTTCCTTTCCCGCCTCCCTCTGCCCTCGACTTTGACAAACGTTTTAAGTAATTAGCTGATTAGTTTATTACTATCTAGTTCATAGATAGCCGATGACAGACAGAGACGGACGGCTTCAAGGAACTATTAGTGATCCATATTGACTGAGATCCTATTGAAATAATATGTGCGACAAATTTCGTTGCTGAAGTTCTATATTTTAAAGCAAGCAATGATCGAGCAATATACCCCAACACGCATTAAAAATATTATTATTTCTTAGAGAATTAACGACAATAGGTATCCTATGTTTCTTATGCTAATCCCTAAAGGATTTAGTTAAAATCTTTCGGATAGAGTGGAATATTCCTGGTCGAAACATCTGGCTATCATTTGTCACATGACATTTTAAACATAACTATAACTCTATCTTTTCATTTAGGCAGTACTACGACTACCACACTGGGACCAGCAAATAAAACGCTGTCACACAGAATGTTTACATTCTTCAGTAATTTTACATGCAACAACTAATTCTAATCATTCGGAATATTCGAATAGAATCATTGTTCAGAGCGATCATACATTATGTCATCGTCATTTAAAATAATACTCTTCATATTTTTTCATTGTGACTCGTATAATGGAATCGATGTTTACTTAATAATACTCTATTATTTTGGGATCAACCATGACGGGACTCACCGTTTGAAACTCACAATGTATTAGAAGATATCAGAACTAATTAGTACTTGAGGTTATTATTGTTTCCCGTTGTTATTCAACATATTCTACAACATATCCCTTTTCTTTGATGTTGCTAATATACGAACATCATTTTTGTCGAGATTATTTGTTTAACTCATTTTCAAGGTTACCATTTGTCACTTTAATAGATACTTGTAAAAGAATATGATAGTCGAATAGAACCTTCTAGTTCAGTTCGGTTCATCTTTTTATACAGTCTTTTGCTTTTTAATTGAGGGGTATCTTTGTTTCTAAGCTGGTGATGATCTTGGACGAAGTCTAGTCATAAAAATTCATTTATCGAAATGCTTTTTTCCAAAGTGATACAAAGTCATGCATCGATACGAAGTGAGGAAGACACTTGAATGGAGCCATTATTAAAAGAAATCATTTTTCAAGAAATCTTCACTGATGTCATCGAGCGACGTACTTTCCTTTGAAATGAGTGATACACTTGAATGAAACCCTAGTCATATTGATTCACATGACAAGAAATCTTTGCTGATATGATCGGGCAACATGCTTTGCTTCAGAATAAGTTATTCACTTGAATAGAACTCTAATCACAGTGATTCAATTCCCATGAAATCTTTGCTGATGTATTCGAGCACTGTAATTGGCTTCAGAAGAAAAGATAGAATTGAATGAAACTCTAGTTATAGAGATTCCATTGTCGAGAAATCTTTTCTCTGATAATCAAACGTCAATATTTACTCGAACGGAGCAACACAATCAAATGAAGAGTTAGTTATAGGAATTCTTACGACCGAAAGTTTTTAATGATGTTATGCAAGACCATACTTGAATTCAGACTGAGCAATGTACTTGAACTAAAGCCTGGTTATCAGAATTCATTTATCAAGAGATCTTGCTGATGTGATCTGTTGATAAGCATCTCTTCAAGTTGAAAGATTACTTTGAATAGAACCCTGCTGATAAGCATTCATGCCTACAGTGATATTGGGTGATGTGATCCAATAAGAAACTTCGCTTTGAACTCAGTAGGACACTTGAACAGACTCGTACTCATAAAAATTCATTTTCTAGGAAATCTTTACGTAAGTGATCATCTTGCAGACATCATCATAAAGCTAACGAATTATTTGTATAGAATCCTACTCGTAACGATTCATTTTTCAAGGAATCTTTGTGTTTGTGATTGAATGGGAGATTTTCCTACAAAATCAGCAATAATTCTGAAAGGAACTTTACTCAGAACTGTTCATTTGTCAAGAAACGTTTTGTGAAACGATCGACCGGTAAACCTCTCCGTCAATTTGAGCGATATAATCGAATCTAATCATGATTAGAATCATTCATTTATTTGATAGCTTTGACCTATTCATTCTGTATTAGTGTCTTTTCAAGCACAGATGATATTTGTACGATGCATTTGTCAAAAATCATCATTTAACACGTAATTAGTCATCTATGTCTTCCCTCGGCATAATTCGTTTAGAATTAAATGACCTAATAGAATAGAAATATGATTAAAACGATTCATTTTCGTTGAAAGATCGTTTCTAATGTGAATGTACTATATGCTACACTTTAAAGCGATTGATATATCTGAACCCAATCTTGATTATAATAATTCATGAATCTCTTAATCTTTCATGACATTAGCCAATACATACTTTGCTTCGTAGTTACTGGTATTATATTTGAATAAAATAATTATACAACTGATACATTTATCATGTATTTTATATTAGTGTGTACAAAGTTTTTTATTGTAGATAAACAAAAACATACTTGAATATAGTATTTGTCAATCTTAAACGGTTGCCATGATTTCTCATATAAAAAGCTCCACGTCAATATTGTTTTCTGTCCGCCGCTATTCTCGAATGAATGGTTAGTTATTGAAATTCGTCCATCGGTTGAACCGTAATCACAGAATCGATGGACATATTTAGCTGTGATGTGAATGATATAAACGAATAAAATCCTTATTATAGCCATTCATTTATATTAAGGGACTGATATTCGGGTGATAGAGAGGAATGTGTCGCAATAAATTGATCGATAGATATGAATAGAACACTGTTTATAATAATTCATTGGATCGAGAGATCATTATTTTGTAACGAAGCAACATGTTTCTTTTCGAATATGAGCAATACATACGAATCCGATAGTAATACTGACAATTCATATTTTCAGGAGACGTTTTCTGATGCCATCAAAAGACTTCCTTTCTTCTCGAGTATGCAATGCCCGTGTATAAAGCCATGGTTATAAACATTCAATTATCAAGAGGCTCTTGTTGATATATAATGCAAGGATATGTTTTGCTTTGAAATGACGGACATTATTTGAATGAAACCCTTGTTATGATAATTTGATTATTCAGAGATCTTAATTGAAAATGATTGAGTGACAGATTTGCTATAACGCGAACAGAATAATCGGAAATAACCATTGTTGTAACTATTCGGTGGTTGGCACATCTTTTCTAGAGAGATTCAATTCCAAACTTCGTTTCCTAGAGAACGATCGAACTGAACGTGGCCCTGATCGTGAGAATTCATCTATTCAGAGATGCTTCATAATTTCATTCAATAAATTAGCTCACTCGGAAGTGAACGCGAAACTTAAACATAGCTCTTATTATACTAATCCATTTTTCAGGATATCTCTACTGTTGCAATGTAGCGTAACATGGCGCTGCGAAATCCATGAAAAATTTGAATATAACTCTGGTTAAACTGATTCATTTTTTGAGAAAATTTTTCAATGTAAACTTATGAATCGCACTGCTACGAAATCAGTGAAAAACGTGAATCGAACTCTAGTTAAAGCAATTCATTTTTCCAGATATTTTACTAATTCACAATTATGACCTATTTTTCTACAAGAGTCATGAAACAGTTGAATTGATCTCTAGTTGAAGTGATTCCTATTTACAGAGATCTTCAACAATGAAAACTTCTCACATGTTACTCTACGCAGTCCATGTCATATCTGAATGCAAAACTACTTATCAAAATTCTTTTATCAAAAGATACTTTCTAATAAAATAATTTGGCACACGATGATGAGATGTAACCGAAGTACGTGTATGAAACCCTTGTTATCTCAATTCAATTATCAAACACTCTATCCTTATAGAAAAAAGCGCCAGATTTTGCTTAAAAATGAACGATCAAGATGTATAGATCCCTGGTAGTTGGAATTCATGTTTGGTACGATCACTTCGGATGTGACAAAATAATTCGCTTATCTTCAAAGAAGCCGAAACATATAAATAGAACCATGGTTCTAACTATTCGCTAATAGGGACATCTTTCCTGATCACAGAAACTGTAATAGTTTACTATGACATGCACAAAATCATAGAAGTGTGATCTACTTAGTATAGTTCCTTTATCACCAAATCTTTTGCGATAGGAACGACTGGAATGCTTTCGTCACAACTAAATCATACGCTTGAATCGAATCTTTGTTACATCTATTCGTTCGCCCATTCATCACATCGTATGAATTCAATTATGTCACTTCACTTCACTAAGTACGATACACTTGAATGAAACCGTTATTATAGAAGTTCATTAATCCAGAGATCATTTCGAATACTAGAGAATCCCTTCCTACATGCAGAAGTCAACAACATACTTGGAGGTAGCCTTACTTTTATCAATTCATTTTTCCAAGCATCTCTTCACTTGGACTCGAGTGATATGATTCTCTTCGAAGTGAGACATACAGTTGCAAATAGCTCTACTTATTGTAGTTTGTTTTTTCCATAGCTTGTCTTTTTTGACCGTATGCGACGCTTTGTTCACACTGGAGAGAATAAGTAGAATGGAACGATTATGATTGTGATTCATTTTCTAAGAAATCTTTGTCGATGTAGTCAATTGACCAAATTCGCTACTGAGCTAGCAAAATATTTACATTGAATCTTTCTCAGAACGATTCATTCTTCAAAAAATTCTTTGGATAAAATATAATAGCATACTTGACTATCAAGTCGCTGCTAAATTTGAATGGAACATTGATTACAGTGATTCATTTTTCAAGAAACCTTCGCCTATACAAATTGGAAATAAATTCGCTATGAACTCAGTAATATATATGAATACAATGATACTTACAAGAATTCATTGTTGAAGAAACCTTTAAAAGTGTATTAATGTCATATTGTATTGCAAAGCCATTGATATATATGAATATCGCCATCCTCGAAGGAATTCATTTTTCAAGAAAGCATCACTGTGATTATCTAATGGTACATTTTGTTATGCATTCAGGCAGACACTTGAATCCAATATTACTTATGGAAATTTGTTTTTCTAGAGTATTTTGCTCATTAAGTCTGTTGACGTGTACAACCTCAAAGTCGGTGGTCTAATCGAATAGAACAATGGTTATCTCAATTCATTTTTCGACAGACATTTCCCGATGTAATAAGCTGACACATCACTGACATCATAACAAAGTATTACTATAGAATCCTTTTTAGTAGAATTCATTTTTCAAGAAATCCTTCGAAATATAATATGATAAAATATCACCCTATCAAAACCATAGTGCACTGAATAGTATCATGGTTTAAACAGTTCATCTTTCAAGAGAAATTCGGTAAGTTCATCTGGTGATACATTTAGCTTTGCAGTTAGACACACACTTGAATGCAATGATCTTTGTAGTGATTCATTTTCTCCAAAGTACATAAGGATACGATCGTCTCATGACATATTACGCTATCCAATGTCTGATATATATGAATTTAATCTTTCTTGAAAGTTTTCATTTTCCCGGTAACTACCTATGATGAAATCTAGTGATCAATTTTCTTATCATATCAGTGAAACAATTGAAAGAAACTCTGCTCGTAATAATTCATTTTTACTCAGATTCTTTTCTGAATGAATCGATCGACACTCTTCGCTAAGATACGAACGAAATAGTCAAATCAAACTATTGTGAGAACAATATATTTATTGAGAGAACTTTTTCTTGTGTAATCCATGGCTATGTTTGCTCGGAAGTCTGTGATACCGTTGAATAGAACAATTGTTTTAAGAATTCAATTATCAATCGACGTTACGCTATGCAATCGGATAAGGAATTTCATTTTCAAGGTGAGTGATAAATTTGAATAGTACCGTAATCATAAAAGTTCATTTATCAACATACTTTCCTAATACGATCGAATGACTTGCTTCACTCGCAAGTGACTGATACAGTTGAATAGCGCTGTAATACTAGTAATTCAATTTTCGAAACACTTCTGCTAATGTAATCTGTTGATATATTTCACCGAAGAATCAATGTTGTAGTTAAATGGAAGCGTGGTTACAACCATTCTGTTTTCTAGAGACGCTATATGCATAATGTAGTGACACTGGGTGGGCTCTCAGGCGATGCTACACATGAAAACATTCCTACTAATAACTGTTCATTTGATGACGAGTTCCTGTTAAGGTGATCCAATGGCGATTTCCAGTACACAATGAGTGATAAAGTTGAATGTGTCCTTTATTCTAAGAATTCATTATTCAGCAGAGCTTTCGTCGTATTATCGGGGCACTGATTCTCCCATCGTGTCTTTAATAGACTTGAATAGAACCCTGATCGTACTTATTCATTTCTCATGAAATCTTTGCTAATCTGATGCAGTAACTCATGTTAAGCTTAAGTCAGTTTAGTTCTAGAATCCAGCCATAATTAAAACTGTTCCTTTATCCACAGATCTCTACTGGTGTGATACATGCGCCACCGTTGATCCTATCTGTACGAAACATGCAGATGAAACTATTGTTAGAAAAGTTCATTTACCAAGAAACCAAGGCACATATAACCAGGTACTACATTCCGTTTACAAAGTAAACATAGAGTTGAACGAAACTCTTGTGATAACAATTCGAAAAGCATTAGAACCTTAATTTTAAATACAAGAACCTCCATCTGCTTGGCAGGGAATGCTGAAGCGAAATGGGATCCTCTTGATAAAAGTTCATTGATCGCGAGATCTTCGTTGATAGAAGGAACTGATCGCATTCAATGGAAAGCAAGCGATCCATATGAATGAAACCATAATAGCATGAATTCATTTTCAAACGAATTCTCCTAACAACAACAAGTGATGCATGAAGGTAACACGCAAATGATATAGTCGAACGTCTCCATGCTTGATTGCATTCATTTCTATTGAGATCTCTCCACTTGTCATACATTAATATGATTCATCCTCTCGTCAAGAATCCATTTGAATTTAACTCTACTTATATCCATTCACGTTTCAACAGATTTTCTCTGATGAAAACCCAGTGATACACAAATTGCACTTTCAAGCGGATACTCAAACGTAACTCTAGTTCATAGAATTCATTTATACGTATATCTTTTCTTCTGTCAAACTACGGCCCATTTCTTAAGTTGGTCAGACATGCACTTGAATGAGAAACTACTCACACTCATTCAAGTTTCATAAAGCAGGGCCCGAAGCAATAGAATAAGATGCTCATGCATCGTCCAGTCGATATTTGAAAAGAACCCTGCTTTGGAAAATTCATTTTTGCTGATTTTGCACATCACATTACCTGATAAAAAATTTAATTCTTAGAAGACTAACATACTTGAACACAATTGTACTTGTGGATATTCATATTTCTACAGATTGTTCCTACTGCGATACACAAATATACGTTGTACCATGTGAACGGAAAATTCGAAAATCGGGCTACTCCATGCAATTCGGTTTTACCATCATCTATGCTTAAATCGCTCCGGTATAGAACTCAACAAGTAATCAAGAATGCATTTCGAATAGAATTGTGCTTCTAGAAATTCAAGGTTCAGAAGGCATTTAATATTAAAGTACTATATGATATATTGGTAAATACGTGTAGTCAATACTAGAACACAGCTCTGCTTGATAAAATTCATTTTTTCCGACATCAATCATCCTGTCATTAAATCACAGATCTTCCAACCTGGTTAGACATACATTCGAATACAACTGTACTTCTAAGAATTCTGGATTCGAAAGTATTTTTCCCATTATCTAGAATTCTCCTAGCCCTGAACGTGTGAACGTAATAATGAAACATAACACTGCTATATATGCTTCAATTCTGCGAACATCCTTTTCATACTTATTTCCACAAACCCTTTGATACACAATCAAGAAAATAGTGAATAAGTCTATGCTTCGAGAGTTTCACGTCTCACTACACTTTTTCTTATTCAATTTATTCATCCGCGCCAAGCTGTGTAAACAAAATACTTGTATGAAAGCCTTTTCGAAAAAGTTCACCTTTCCCAATATCTTTCACATTCTCATCTAGCGACATATTCTGCTAGTTATTCAAGTGTATACGTGAACAAAACACTACTAGCTTTTCAGGTTTCTCAACATTTTTTCTGACGCGATAAAGCATAGATCAGTGTGTGATGTCAACCGAGTATTCGGGAAAACGTCTGTTCCATAGAATTCACTTTTACTGCTATCTTCCTTCCACACATCTAATGATATATTCCACTACCTAGATAGGAAAGTAATCGAATGGGCCTCTACTTGTAAGGATTCACGTTTCACAAGATCTTCTCTAGTGCATCGAAATGATACACACGCGTAACGTGTCAATCAAATAGGAACATAAAATCTTGTTTACTAGAGTTCACTTTTAACGATATCTTCTCTACAGTAATCTAGTGACAGGCTTCATTATCTAGCCAAGAGAACAATAAAATAGCATCGTGCTTTAAGCTGTTCGCCTTTTTGAAGATTTTCCCTTATTTCATTCAGTGACACAGGATCTACGCTGTGAACCAAATACACGTATGTACCTCTGGTTTGTGTAATTCTCCTTCAGCGACATGTTTGTTTCTCTGTTGCACTGATAATGTTTCATTGCCTCGAGAAACGATTATCTGAATGAAAGTGTACTCATAGTTCGATTCAAGTTCCAAGAGAATGGCTCTGATAGAAGAGATCAATCCATATGTATAGTATGCCCAGAAAATACACGGACATCATCCTTATTCATCAGGTTCAGTTTTGCTGATATTCTCCTGCTTTCGTTCTGTGATTTACTGCAGTAAGTTGACAGGAATATAATTGATTAGCACTATACTTGTAAGTATTCACATCTTTGTCGATATTCATTGTTACAGTATAGATATCACAAAGTATGATGTGATGCATATAAACGAATATAGTGCTGCTTCATGAAGTTCAACTTCACCTTTCCTTTTTCCTCTATCATATACTGACAGACTTCACAAAGTAGTGACAAATCAGTTTGAACCCGCATTTGCTGGTGCAAATTCTACATCCAATCGGTTGCCCTTGACCGCTTAGAGTGGTGCATTACCTCATGTGTCAGGCAAATACTGGAACAAAAAGCTGCTTGATAGAATTCTCTTTCAATGATATCCATCTTCTTGTCCTATTCGGGTGCATTCCAACAGTTAGGAAAAACACACCTGAACAAAACGCTACTTCTTAAAATTCACGTTACACAAATGTCTTCGTTTTCGGAGATACGCGACGCCTTGTAGGGGTGTGCAGCAAATATTAGAAATGAACCCTGCTTTATTGAGTTCATTTTAACTGATATCTGGTTTAGTGCCATTGAAGGACGTATTTAACTATGTAGAAATGAGTAGACTTGAATAGAACAATGCTTCAAAGAGTTCCCTTTGATGAAAGCTTTTGCCACACTATTCCACAAATATACTTGGTCTTGTATGAACCATATACTCGAAAGCAAAAATACTTGATAGGATTCGGCTACTGTGTTACAGTTACTCTGTAGTCGTCTACTGGTAGACTTCAATAGCTACTCAAGAAAGCAATTGAATTCAACTGTGCTTCTAGAAGTTCCCCTTTCATGAGACTTATTTAACTGCGATACATTGGTCAATGTCATAAAGAATCAACCAGATACTGGCACATAACCTTACTTGATGATATTCCCTTTTACTACTTTCTGATCTACTTCTCTCTTGGAATGCTTTGAAATATTTTGCAGCAATAAATTTGAATCAAAGTCTACTTCATACAATTCAAACTGACGGAGACTTTTCGTTTTTCTATAAAACTGGGAACACAGTGGAACGCGCACCCAGTATTCGAAAAAATCCATGCTTCTTGAAATTCATTTTAAACGATATCCTGCTCACCACCATCGTGACGTTGATTGAACTACGTAGGTACGAGTAGCCTTGAATAGAGTTCTGCTTATAACAATACAGGTTTCCAAAGACTGTTCCTGCTTGTGCGAAGTGATGGATGCCTTAGCTTTTTTAAAGAAATAGTTGAACATAGAGCTGCTTGATGGAATTCCGTTACACTATCATATTTCTCAGCTGATCTAGTGCTAGATTTCTCTAGCAAGTGAAGAAAACAGTTGCATGAAACTGTGCTTCGTGGAATTCTCATTTATGTTAACATACTTCCATTCTATACAGTAATACATGTTGTCTTGCGTGAATGAAATACTTGAATATAATACTGTTTGATGTTATAAACTTTCAACGATATGTTTGCTGTTCTCGTCTAATTGCTGGTTTTGCTGTCTAGGGAGAAGTGCTAATGAACTGATTTTTACTGGAAGCAGTTCTAGTCTCGGGCGAATTCTTCTAATGAGAAAAACGAGTGAATAAATATAGTGCGCGAAACAAAGTACTGGAATATGATCATGCTGTATTAAATTCATTTTCGTTGATATTATTTGTGTTGTCGTCTAATTCTATGTTGCACTGTAGCGAGAGTATATATTTGAGTGAAAGTATACTTGTCAGTATTCGAATATCTGTTGATTTTTGTTAGAAGGATGCACGATTTCAAGACATGCTATGTTAAACAAATAAAAGAACGCTGAATTGTTTTATAGGGTTCAATTTCGCTGATACGTTTCCTATAGTTATCTGGTGACAGATTTCAAAACTTGGTCACGAACCATTTTGAATCAAACACTCATTGTATGAATTCAGGACTGTGCAGGGTGCTCCGAACACGTTGCAGTGTTGTATAGGTCACTGTGTCTCGCAAGTACTTGTACAGAGCGTTGCTTTTTACAATTCATTTGTCCAGACATTTCTTCTCAGATGTTGTGCTGGCATGAATCATTGTATGGTCTGAGATATATTTGAATCGATGTGTATTCGGCACTGTTCAATGTGTGGTGGATATATTTCAATGAAGAAGGTGAGTGTCGTTTACAATCTTTAAAACATATACTTGAATAGTATGTTGCTTCGTAGGCTTCGTGTTAACTGACATCTTCCATTATGTCATCTAGCAATCTGCTCAACTGTCGAGATGATAATATATTGGAATCGAACTCTACTTGTAGAAATTCATTTTCCCGAAGACTGTTTGACATAGAAAGAATAATGAAGGAGTTAGCATTCGAAGAAATTACTAGAATCTCAGCTTGTTAATTAGTATTCATTTTTATGATTATACTTTGAAATATCATCGACTGACCTGTCTCGCGTCATCGCGATAAATCCACTTGAATGAAAATTTACTTGAAAAGTTCACATGCCACAGTTTTTCTTTATGCAAGAGAGCGATGTAGGTGGGTATCATGCATAGAAAATACTAAAATACAAGTGTGATAGATTGAATTCATTTATATGAATATCTTTTTTTGCATTGAACTAGAGAAAATCGTACTATCTAGTCAAGAATGTACTTGAATAGAAAGTTGTTTTTTGGAATTCACTTTTTAATGTAAGCTACCATCGGCACGCAAGTGAGGCGGGTGCTTGTTTCGCGTCAAAAACATAGTGGAATGCAATCTTGTTAAATAGAATTCATTTTCATAGAAATCTCTCCTGTTCCAATGTACTGATCTATGTCTTGACGAAGTGAGTGATACATAGGAACGTTAAATTTATAATATAAATTCGCTTTCAAGACAGAAGCTCACTCTCAAATTGCGCTAAGCAGCACTGTGCATAGTGCCAGAAATAGTCGATCACAAGTGTTCTTAAGGCAATTCATTGATAATGAGATGTTTAAAGATGTACTATAGTGGAAAACTGCGCTCGCAAAATACCTATATTTTTTAATTGAATAATACTTTTGAAAATACTTGTTTTGTCAGACCCTCCGGATCTAACGAAGTGTTACACTTGTTTTATCCCTTGGTGGAAATAGTTGAATACGACACTGCTTCATAGAATTCACTTTTACACCGATCTTTTCCCTTTTAATTTCGTTAAATTCTCCAATAGCTTGTAAAGAAGAAAACTGAACAAAACTGTAGTTAAAGGAATTTACATATCGGCCGACTTCGGCTTATTTTATGGATTGTTGGAAGAAGGTATTGAGTAAAGCAAATAGTCGAATGCAATCATACTTCATACAATTCATTTTCACAGAGATGTCTCGTGTTAAACTCTACTGATAGGTTTCGTGAGCAAGTCAGTGACACAAAAGGATGTTGTCTTGTTGATAGAAATTCGTTTTCTCCGAAGAACTTAGCTGTGTTATATAATTGAGCATATCTGTGGTGTGTGCTTGAAGTTAAACGATTACAAGCTTTGTTAAAGCCATTCATATACAGCGAACTCTTTAATGACTAAGCCCAGTCACAAACTTCTCTAGGTAGTAACTCGTGCAATTGAAGGGGGGTCTTGTTACACCAGTTCAGTTTCGAAGTGATCAACGAGGACTCACTGGTATGCTGTGAATCACATATGGTAGGGCGTCACAGTTGAATGAAACTGTCCTTTTGAGTATTCGATAACGAGGAAACTCTTCTCGATATGCTGCGATAACAGGCTTCAGCCAGAAGTCAGCGTAGAACGTGAACGGTTGTCTGTTTCAATTGATTCATTTTCTTAGGGGATTTTACAAAAGTAAATTATGGATAAGTTTTGAAACATAGTGAATGACTTCGATGAAACGTACCCTACTTCAACGAAATCAGGTTTCAGGAAGTCAACACGGATATGATCGATTTCCTGGTTTTATTTGAAAGTGTGTTATATACTCGAATAGAATCAGGTTATACGCATCTGTTTTCCAGCAGATAATTGCGATATAATGCGACGATAAATGTTGACGCAGTGTGAGCAAAATACTCAACTGAAATCCTTGTTATGAAAGTTCGTACGCCAAGAGATTTTAACGGTTTAAACTTCGAGCCATGCTTGGCTGAAAAGTAAACCGTACATCTGAATGACGATGTTGTTGTAAATGTTCACTTATCGACAAATATTTTCTTTGTCAATGAAGTGAGACGTTGTGCCCTGAAATAAGCGACAGCCATGAATTGAGACCTAATTAAAGAAATTCATGGAGACAGACATTTTTTATAACATGGTTAAATACTTTTCTGTAGTGCAAAGTGAGTGATATTCTTGAACGGAACGGTACTTAGAACAATTTATTTTACAAGCAACCAAAAGCGTCGAAATCCAGCGGCATAATTTCTTTTCAAGCAGGTCAGATTCCAGAATGAAAGTTTGGTCCTAATAATTTATTTTTCGCAAGGCATTTTCTCATGTAATCCAACCGACCGTGTCGTTACAATCAGATCGTAACAATCGAATGAAACATTTGTCATGAAAAATCATTTATCTAAACGTGTTAGCTGTTTTTCTCCGAGCGACACTTTTAACTTCAAATTACAATGCGCTTGAATAGAATCCTTGTTGTAATGATTCAGTTGTCAATCAATAGCAAGACTTGAATTGCGATGAAACAATTAGCTCTTGAAGTCAGCAGTACACTTGAATGGGATATTAATCAAATGAATTCACGTGTCTAGACATTGCTGCTGACATCGTTGAATGCCTAACTTACTGAAGGGTCAGTGATATGCTCGAATCACATCCTGGTAGCATCGATTCATTTTTTCGGAAATCATTACTGATATGATCTGTTACTGGATTTTACTTCGATCTGAGTGCCAGGCGCGAACAAACTTCTACTTATAACGATTCATTTTATGTGACATACTGCATGATACAATCGAACGAGACTCGCCGATGCATAATCAGCATAGTATTCGGCTTGAATTCTTGTTAAAACGATTCATCTCTCTCGACATCGTCACTTATTTGATCAAGAACTATACTCGACTTGGAATCAAGCGACACACTTGAAAAGAACCTTTGTCGGTGAAATTCAAATTTCAGCACATATCAGCGTATTCAGTTTAGGGATCATTCGACTCCGAAGAAAGCGAAACACTCGAATACAAGTCTGCTTTTAAGAGTACGTTTATGAGGACATTTTTCTCGATACCAAAGAATTACTTCCTTCACTCTGGGTGGAATGATTCATTTGAATAGGATCGTTTTTATAAAAATTCAGTTATCAAATCATATTTTCTAGTATGGCTCAAAAGTTTTCTACGCTCCCAAGTGAATGATATAGCTGAATGGAAGTCTAATATTAACAAGTCATTTGCCCAGAAACGATACCTGCTCTCATCTAGTGTCACATTAAGTCATGAAGTCTGTCGTGCACTGGAATGGAAACTTGGTAAAAGTAGTTCATTGTTCTAATAACGGTAATTGCTGTAATTTTGTGGCAAATCTTGCAATCAAGGCGATGATTTAATTTGAATGGTATCATAGTAGTGGTTGTTCATCTTTCATCATGCTTCGTTTAGTGACAACAAAATCTAACGAGTTGCTGCAACTGGACTGAAACACTGGAATGAAAAGCTTGTTAATACAATTCATTTACAGAACCACTTTCGTTGCTTGGATACAGTGATGTGCTTAGGTCTGATGCACGTTAAAGTTGAACTGAATTTTTGTTGCATCAATGGCATTATCAGTAAACAACATATCTCGAACATAGACAAAACTATTAGCTTCGAAATGATCAATATACTTGAATAGCACAGTAATGATAAGAATTCGTTTCTCTCTACTTTTTCGCCGATATGATCAACCGACAAGATTTACTTCGGAGACAGCAATATTCTCGACTTCAACTCTAGTTATCGGAATTCCTTTTTCCGGAGATCATTTCTAATGTGGTCTAGCGACGTATTTCGCTTTCAACTTCGTTATCCAACTGAACAGAATTGTACTTAAACCAATTCATTTGTCATGAGAAGTTTCCTCATGGAATCGAATGACATTCATTTGTTTTTCAGGAGCAAACTACTCGGATTGAATCCTTGTTACAGTAATTCAAATTTCCACAGATTTTCGGTGACGTGATCGAATACTATTTCTGTGTAGCATGTAAACTATGAAAGTAAATAGGATCCTTGTTACGAGCATTCCATTTTCAATAGTTGTCAATCTGTTTAATCAAAAGGCACATTTGCCTTGAAAATAGGCAACACACTTGAATACAATCTTAATTGAGAGAGTTCATTTATCTAGACATATTCGTTCGATAGGGTCAAATAAATTTCTTGATTTCGAATCGAACAATGAACTTGAATGCAATTCTGGTTGTAGAAATTCGGCTTTCGAAAGAACATTGAAGTGTTTAATCTAATTACGTAATGGCGTCTCGTTTCAGTTATAAATGCGAATGAAACAGTCCTAACAAAAATTCGTCTATTATGGCAACGTTAGTTATGTCGTCGAATAGCACACTTTAGAGTAATGTAATCGAGATACTAAGAGGAAGTCTTTGTTGTAATTATTCATCTATCGAGAGATCTTAACTAATCTAATACAATATCATGCGTTTGTCTCGAGAGACCAATATCATGGGACACCTGTCTTGTTATAACAATCCGATTAACCACAGCGTATCAGGATACGAAATGAAACTACACATTGAGGTTAGAGATGAACTAGTAACTTGAATCGAACACTGATTTCAATAATTCAATTTTGAATGCATCTTGCCCAATGCGACTGTAGGCGTTGTTTCGCTATGCAGTGAACGATATTCTTGAAACGAGTCGTAATTAAACCGATTCATTTATCAAATGATCGTTGCTAATGGAATCTAATGGTACACTTTGTCCCGAAGCTCATCGTATATCCCAACGATACTCTGTTCATATTAATTCCCTTTTTGAGAAAGCTCTACCGACGTAATGAAATGGCCCGTTTAGATGCGATTGGGTTGAAATACTCGAATCGAACTGTTGTTGTTGTTGTTCATTCGTTTACAAATCTTTTCTGATGGAATCTAATAGCGTAATTCAATTGGAATTGAGCAGAAGGTTTGAATGGAGCATTTATTGTAAAAATTCATTTTTCAACAGATATTATTCTGTGCAATGGGAGGGCTGCTTTTCTTTTCGAGCCGAGCGGAACAATCGAATCGAACCCTACTCATAGGCATTCATTGGCGAGGATGTCTTTTCAGAAAGGATCGAATGACTTGCTGAAAAGTTGAGCCAGTTTATGTTACTGAATACAACTTTGGTTATTGAGATTCGTTTTTCGAGACGCCTTTGTCATTGTAATAATTTAGCGATTTATGCAGCCGCATCAATTTTACAATTGAATGACTTTTTTATTATCACAGTTCACCTGGCAAGACACCTCGTATGAGTCAATGCCATTACTTTTTCCATTTGACTTCATCGATAGAATTGAATGGACCTCTCGTCATACAGATTCAGTATTCGACAGAGATTCGGCTTAGTACACTAGTGATTAATTTGTTTTTACGCGCACTTTAGTTACTTGAACGGTGACATACTTATGACAGTGCATGTTCCCGAATACCTTTCGTTGTGTAATTGAGTGATTCACATTGCAACTAGTCGCTCGAAATACTGGGATGAAGCCTTTGTTATTACGATTCATTTATCGGCAGATTGTTTTCTATGTAATAGAATGGCGTCAACCATTTTGAAGACAGCGAAACAATAGGACAGAATCCTTGTTATGACAGTTCACTTGTCAATAAGTATCATGAACATGAGATTCGGCAGTGTATTTTTCACAGAGATTAACCAATCACTTGAATGGACTTCTAATTAGAAGCATTCGTTGTTTAAGAAATCTTTACCAACAGAATCGAAGAAAATGCGTCAGTTTGCTGTTTGGGATATTTTTGAATTGAAGTATGGTTAATGCAATTCATTTTTTGAGAGATAACTTTGAGTAGAATTTTGTAAATCATCTTAATTTGATTTCGATCACACTGTCGAAATGAATCCTACTTACAGAAATTCATTTTCCGAGCTGCCTCTGTTGATTCAACGTACTTGACTCGTGTTGCTACGATGGGAAACTGATACTCAGATTGACGCCTGGTGATAAAATCCATTTATTACAAGATCTTTGTGTTGATCTAATATGTTGGTTTACAACCGTTGGAGCAGAGGCAAATATTTGAATGGAGCTTCTGTTATAAGAGTTCTATCTTCAGAAGATTTCATCTAATGCAGTCAAATAGTCCATCACTTGTTGAAGTGAGAAGTATAGTTGAATGCAACAATAATTATAAGTATTCATTTATCAAATCATCTCTTCGATATGATCGAACGGTTCTCCTCACTTTTATTTCAGTGATTGATTCGACTGGAATCTTGGTTTAAGGAATTCACTTTCTGAGAGACGTCCCTTGCTGCTATTGAATGGCACATCTCTCCGTGATGTCAGTAATAAGGTTGAATGAAGGCCTAATTGTTAGGGTTCATCTATCGGGACATCTCTGAGGATGTTATCCGGTGGTGCGATTCGGTGCAAGTTGCACGCAATATTCGTGTGTAACTCTTGTGGAAAAAATCTATTTATCAAGATGTCCTTCTTCAGGTTATGGAGCTACACACATTGGTTTGAACGGAGCGATGAAGTTGAATGCGAGTCTTGTTCTCTCAATTCAATGATCAACTAATCTTACGGTGAAAACCTAGCTGATATGAGTCGCTTCGCAATGAACGCTACGATTGAATGGAGCGCTAATCAAAAGAATTCATTACTCTACACATGTCGCCCGATATCATCGAACGATCTGCTTCACTCAGGTAATAACAATATTCTTGGATTAAACCTTGGTTATAGTAATTCATTTTTCGGTCGACTCTTGTTTCAGTGATCTACTAGTGCGTCTTCCTCTCGACTTAGTTAAACGTTGGAACAAAATTTTACTTCTACTCATTCGTTGTCAAGGTGTCTTCTACAATGCCAAAGAGAAATACATGCTGTTATAATATTTTAAAAACATAATCGGATTGAACTTTTGTCTTAGAAATTCATTGCTCGAGTGAACTCAGTCGACGGAATTGAGTTGGCGACTCGACTCTCAGGTAAACAAGACACTTGAATTAAAGCGTTGTTATAAAAATTCAGTTTTCACCCGATATGTGTCTTTCTGAATGAAGTTTCGCATCTCATCTAAAGCAATCGACGCAATCGAATGCAACACTTTTCACTAGATGTCAGTTATGAGGAGCTCTTTTCGACATTGTTCAATGAGTAACTACAAGTAGCATAGACTGAAATTTGCTGAACAGACTCATGGTAATAATAATTCGTTTTCGAGAGTATTACTAATGCAATCTAGCGTTACATTCCATGACGGATTCTTTGCTGAATTCGAATGGATGAGTGCTTAGAACAGTTCATGAGGCCAGTGACATATGCGGATGCAGTAGAATGAAGAGTGTCGATGACATGGGATCGAAATATTCGAACCGAACGCTTGTTATAATGATTCATTGATGAACAGACTTTAGCTCATGTTATCGATTGGTACACCTGCCATGAAAATAACAGATATATTTGAACGGATCCGTTGTTACACTAGTTCGCTTGGCAACAAGTATCGGAATATGTGATCATGTGGCAGACTCAGCTGCCTAATTCTCGAAACAATTGAATGAAACAGTAATTAAAAGCATCTATTTATCAAGACATGCTTCCTGACATGCTTCAATGACTCAGTTCATTTGGCAGTGAGTGATATTCATGGACTGAACCCTGGTTAAAGAAATTCATTTCACGAGAGACCAACTGTCATAGATTTCCATGGAACACTTGACTAGAAAGTAAGCCATGGCATGGAACGGAACTATGCTTAGAACAATTCGCGTTTTAAAATACCTTTTCTGGTGTAAACGCACGACACACATCAATCCAGTTGGAGAGAAATAATCGGATAAAGCATTTGTTATGAAAATTCGTTGGTCGAAGGATATTTTCTAATGGAAATGCATGACCTGCTTTGCTATGCAGTAAGCGACACCATTGAACGAAACAATTGTTGTCACAATTCGTTTGACAACAGATGTTAATTTGCGCGACCGAATCGAAGATTTCGATTTTCAGTGATCGATGCACTTGAATGAAAACATCCTTGCATGAGTTCATTTATGAAGGCACATGTACTGATCTGTTCAAATCAAGTGCTTTACTTATGCGAGAGCAATGTTAGTGAACGGCACGGTGGTCATACCCATTCACATTTTGCAATATCTTCCTCGTTGCAATTCAGTGAGATATGAAACTATCAGCTCTAGGATACTCTTGAATCAAATCATGTTTATCGCTATTCCTTTTCTCAGAGATCGTTACTATTAAAATCTAGTGACGAATTTTTCTCGGGAGCCAAGTGTACACTTGAATGAAACTCTTATTATTGTCGTTCATCTATCGAGGGACCTTTGCTGGTGTCATTTAGTGATATTCATATAGCTACGATGTGAAGGGTATACCGGGACGAAGCACTTGTGCAACACTTCTTTAATCTTGAGATCTCTTTTCATTCTACCGAATAGCAGTGTTCACTCTCACGTAAAGAATATAGTGAAACCGAACACTTGTTATACGAATTCAATAGTCAATAAGTGTCCTCTTGTGAAACTGAGTGCCATTTTTGCTTCGAAGTATATAATATTGTTGAATAGAACTGTGATCGTAAGGATTCGTATGTCATTGTATACTCAAGAATAGAATAGAACGAGTTCACGTCGTTGCCAGCGAGTGATACTTATGTATGGAAGGCTTCTTTGAAAAATTCACATTTCGGAGCAACTTCATCCGGGTAATCTGGTGTCAAACTTTTCTGCGAAGTGAGCGATTTGCTTGAATGAAATTCTAGTTTTGATGATTTATTTCTCGTGGGATGCTTGTCGATGTAAATTAGAGCATCGTTTCTCTCGGAAGTCTCTGATAAACTTGAACGAAACAATGGTCTTAAAAATTCATTTTTCTCGAGATGAATCGTAATAAAATCTAGTTGAAGACTTCGCTGAAAATTCATCGATGCACTCGAATGAGACTGTGCTCGTGGCAATTTGCTTTTCGAGAGACCTTGGCTGATGTCATCGATGACAAATCAAAGTTCAATATGAATAGAATATTGGGATAAAACCCTTGTTAGAAACATTTGCTTATCGGGAGATGTGCGCTGATTTAATCGGCTTCTATAGGTTGCTTGAAAGACACTGATAAACTTGAATGAAATTCTTGTTACACGAATTCATTTTTCTAGCGGTATCCATGAATAGGTTCATATGAGTGACTTCAATGGGTAATCAATGATGTTTTCTAATGCAGTTCTTCTTTTAGCTAGACATAAGGCAGCGGATCTTGCCTTATCGAGTTAAATGGAAAATTGTGGCCCGAAACGATCGATTCATTTGAATGGAATCTTACTTATAAAGATTCATTGATTCGGAGATATTTTCTGATCTCATGAAACGGTGTCTTTCGCTTGCCACTACGTACACTGTTGAATGAGCCGCTGGTTGTAATGATTCTTCTTTGGGGAGATCTTTGTTCCTCCGACCAAGTGAAAAAGCCCACTAAGATAGTAGTCATGTACTTGAATGGAATCGTAATAGTAGGAGTTCATTTATCGAAACATGCAAATCGTTGAAATAAAGTGTCGTGCTTGAATAGAGGATCATCGAAATTCTCAGATGGAATGCTTGTAATGGAAATTCATTTATCGGCATATGCTCGCTAAACAAATCAACTTGCATGCTTTGCTCTCGCATAAACGATGCACCTGGCCGGAATCTTTGTTATAGCCGTATGATTATCAGCACATCTACTTTGAGGAGAGGAAGCGATGTATGTCACTTTGAAAGCATCACACACATGAATGGAGCAATAGTGAAAATAATGCATTTTTAAACTGATCTTTGTTGATAGAACCGATTGATTGACTCTAATAGACGGTGACTGATGTATACGAATGGAACTCTGGTCATACGAATTCGTTAACCGAGAGATCTTGGCTAATGTTATCTACTGACAGATTTTACATGGGGTGCAGTCTTGGAGATAAATAGAGCCCTGGTTGTAGAAATTCGCTTATGAAAGGGTTCAGACTGGTGCAATCTATAGACAAACTTGATTAAAATATGATTCATATAGCCACACAGAACTCTTGTTATAATAGTTCACCTATCGATGCATCGTCGTTGATGTAATCGAAGGAAACTTAATGCATGAAAAGTTTGCCGCACGTTTGAATGAAAGGCTTGTTATAGACATTCTTTTTTCAAGAGATCTGTCAGGATGAAATCAAGTGGCATACGTGTCTCTAAACTTGGTGGTACGTTTGAATGGAACTCTGCTTGTAAGCATTTCCATATGAAGTGATCTTAGTCGATATGATTGCATTGTTTCCCTTTGGTCGATGTGCGTTAAACTATTGATTGAAACTTTGCTTATGTTAATTCGTTGTGCGAAAGATCTCGGCTTAAGTCATCCAGTGCCAGAATTCGGTGCGAAGTCGATGCGAAACTTGAATGAAACCCTAATTATTATAGTTCATCGATTTCAGAGATCTTTTTTGACGGTTCATACGGCTGGTTTTGCTGAGATGCGAGTCACACATCGAAATGAAGCTTTTATCAGAATTAGTCGTTAGCCGAGAGATTTTTCCCGGTGCAGTCGATTAATAGACTTTGATTCGATGTGAGCGACACACTAAAATGAAGTTGTACTGACAAATATTCATTTATTAAGAGGCCTGTACTCATGTAGGAAACGAATATAGTTTCTTTTTACGCGACTGATTCATGGGAACTCACTCGGTTGAGGAAAATTCATTGATGAAGTGATTTTTAGCAGAACTACTGAACTATTGACTTTTCACAAGAGTAAACTCATCTTGTTGAATGGGAGATTGCTCGAAACGATTCATCGATCTAGTGGTCCCTTAGAATCAGGCATCTGATTTTATTTATTTCAAACGAGCGAAGTATTCGAAAAAGGCAATTGTTGATGACGATGGATAACCTCGCATTCGCGCACTATTTCCTTGCTGATTAAAACTCCATCGGTTGTTAACAAGATAGTTGATAGAATTCCTAGTTATATTTATCCATATTCTAGGCGTTCTTTGAGTGATGCAATGCACTTGAGTTCTTTTTCTCGATTGAAAGAAACATTTGGCTCGAGTCTTGTTTACAGTTTTACACTAAACCTATGCCGTTCGATTATCCAGAGCCGAAACAATTTGACAAAATTGTAGAGGAATAGTTGAACGAATTCATTATCGTCATGATTCACCGGCGATTCCATTGTCCATCATGTCTATTAGCATCATATTCATATCTAGACAAATGTTAAATTTGAACATAAGACTACAAACAGTTCAGTCGTAGTTATTTGATTTCCGTGTTTCTTGGTATTCCTTAACATATTAACGCTCGACACAAGTCCATGAATTATTTGAATAGAACCACTGTCTTGCACATTCATTAACTCAAACATAATGCCTCATATAAATCGAGCTTGTTCTTAGATTCATGATGAAATTGGTCCGAACAGATATTTTTTTCCCATTATTCACCAGTCACGCAACGTTTACTTATAAGTCTCCTCGCCACTGATAACTTGATTGTTCGATAAACGAATTGGCCTCTGGTTGGGATGATTTCTATGAGATGAGCCCATCAATCATGCTGCGTCTTTCGACAGGAGTCACCAGGGAGTGAAATAATTCAACATGACTTTAGTGAGAATAGTTCGTATGCCGTGAACTTGTCAATCTGGTATTCTCTTCATATTGATTTCTACCGAGTAAAATAATTGAATACGACCTTCGTGCGGAGATTCTTCTATTGCGCGTTGCTCGATTCAGACTTCTGGTCTCAGCGAATGCTAGAGAATGAAATATTTGGATCCTATACTTTTTATGATAATTCACATACCATAAGTACTGCTCAGTCTTGTACTCCATTTTCATCGACGGACAGCGAGTCAAATGAGTGATCACGTCTCTGCTTCAAATGATTCATTTATACTGTGATCTTTGAATCTGATACCGGTAGTTTATTTTCCTATTAAGACCGGATAGAAATGCATAGATCTATTGCTACCGCTATCTAGTTTTGTGCAAACTTCAATTAGAGGACGGATCGCTATATTTTAATTGATTGAAAATCGCATAAATGAACAAAAAGTTGCCGGTTAGTGCCATTTATTCAAGTGGTGATATTCGGCAGCGTAATCCCAAGGTTACATTCGTACGGGGTATTTATTACATTTGAACGAAGTTATCCGTACTTTTACAATGATTCGTAGACTTTGTGATCAATCACCATCCCGTGAGCGTTCGCATCATGCTATCCACGAGTGATTGATTGGGAGAAAGCTTTGGTTGGCATCAGTCGTTTAAAACGTATTCATTATTTGAGAAGGAAATGAGGTTTTGGTTTTGGTTTCGAGACATGTTTTTGAATGTTTATTTTATCGAACACGTTCGCCTACTACACGAGATGTTCGATTCGATTAAGGTGCCAGTAGTACCTCTACGTGATTGATATATTTCAATAGGGTCTTAATTAGATCTATCCAGCTTCATCGTGAACTTCTTCTTCATCAGAAAGAAAGCAGTTTTCTCTCGTGGTCAATGCTCTACATGAGAGAGCAGATTGTTACTCTTGTTCGCACAACTACTAACTCGCAATTGCATGACAAGCCGTATGCTTAGTTGCGACTATTCGCTGTCTATTGAACAGGATAGTTGTTCAGCACATTCAAAAAGTCACTCATTTTCTATTACATGTTAATTGGTACAGCTCACTTCAAAGTTCGCGTCAACTTTGAATATAAATGTTGCTGCAGTTATCCGTCGAACATGAAATCAACGATGCCATTCTGTGCCATAGATTAGTTATCTATTTTACAACTTACTTGAACATAATCCAATTAAATGCCTTAGTGTTTGGCACTACGCGGGACATTGGTCAAGTCGCCTCGAACATTACTTACTTTTTTTTCACTTCTTCGTGCGCCATCACCGAAATCCTCATTGTCCCAGCATTTTTATGTTATACAGCCATAATCTGATTTTCAAGAGCTTTTCTGTCATTTGCACCGATGAAAAAAAGTTTCCAGATTTGGAAAACCTAACCTAACCGAAGCTCTAATTCACTCAAGTTTATTTCCTTGTATCGTAAAATGTTTTTGAAGTGGTTTTGTGTGGAAAATTGACTTTGCTTGACATTAGTAGCTCTGTCAAATTTTTTTTCTAGCTACTCTTGTGATTCTTAATCGCTTCGTTTGCTTTTGTATCTCTTTTATCGCATTACTAACTTGTTTTCCTTTCAACACTTATCTTTTCATTTACTCATGGTTTTTTCGTACTTTGACATTTTCAATAAATACTCAATAAGAACATACAGCCTGTCTTTGCAGATAAATTGACAGTGATTATTTTCCAAACTAAATCACAATTGTAGAAAACTGCAGCAGTTTGACCTAACGGATCTAAATTGCCAATTTAATCAAGAGGGGTGTCATTCGAAAAGATAATTAGAAAAAGAAGTTTATTTTCGTTTATTTTATTGGATAGTGTCAGGAAACGCGTACGGAAAACGGTTTTCTTAATTACCTTTGTTTTACTTTTCCATGTGTTTCAAATGAAATAATAAATAAGCCTATGTATCCTATCCGATGCTACGGCACTTCATTTACGTGGGATACCTTAAGCCAATGCCGTCAGTAGCCATTAAATCGACTTGCAATTGATCTCTTTCCAATATAGTCCGACAATGTTTTACGTAGAAGTATACCTTCTCTACTGATTACACATTGAAAAGCCGTTATAAGGCTGATCTGGTTTCATACAAGCTGTTTCAAGAGACTTGAAAATGAACAGAAACAGAGAAATGGAACGAACAATTAATGATATCCTTTACGGCAATGCTTTAACTAACGGCCTACACGTTTTTTGTTACGGTCGATTATTTTTTCTGGATAATTTTCATACTGTTAAAAGACTTGGTATCAACTATCATCATAACTACATTCTATTCAGATCGACTCTTACCGCCACTAGATACTGCAAGAACCGGTAGAAAAGACACGACAAAGTCAACGGATTCTGAAGGAAAACATAGAGAGTTGCTAGAAAATGGAGTCAATATTCTGGTCGGGAATGTTATCAATTGTTCTAAAAGATTTTTGGCTGGTTCTTGTCCGACGGAATCCATCAGGGTCATGTCTCAAGTCTTGATAATTCCATTTTCCAGCCTTTCTCCAGGCTACTCAGAAATCCTACACCCGATTTCATCATGGGTCTTTTCAAAATTTGGTAAAAATCATTGAAGCAACATTCTTTCAGAATTCATTGCCGATTCGGCATCGGATCTTTGCAGAGAAAAAGTAAAGCACATGGTTCAGGCCTCGTTAGGTTTAAATGAGAACTCGTTTTGAATATTGATATGTGCCTTCGCTAAAGAACAGAAGCTCAATCGGTTCGTCATCTCAACAAGAGCCAAAGAGTAGAGTCAGTGTGAGATGACACAGAACGTAAAGGCAATAGCATTCCTAGATTGGGCGCACCAACCCTCTCAACGTCTTTCGCGCTTCCTGGTGAGACACTTGTTTTAGCATTTAATAAATTCCTGCTTCTTTTTCTCATCATTCGTTCCAGAGAAGAGTGGAATAGATGCTTTTTCAATATTTCTCCTATTTGCTTTAATTCATTGTAGGATCTCATAGTTCAACTTTATTTCTCGAATTATTCTTTTCACTCAAAATCGATCTTTTCCGATTTCTACGCTTTCTTTTTGAATACCGTTGCTGATTTTAAAAGCATTGACTCTTTCAGTTTGGGTCAATAGATTTTATATAATTATTTCGATTTTCACAGTGAGGCAGCGTCTGAAGATCTTGCTTTTCAACAATAAGTGGCTGTTTTTTAAGAAACTCACGCTTGTTCAAAGGTGTATGCAAACTGGAATATTTGGTTTGATCTATTTTTAATCGTAACGTAATATTATCTGAGATTACAGCCACCAGATTGTATATTCAACAGTGATACCAATCGTTTAAAGGTCGTCTGGTGTGGAGTCTTATATTTAGATGGAATATCAGGAATTCGATTTGCGAATGAGGTAAATAATACAATAAACGATGTCCCTATGTCGTTGACTACATGAACTTTTGCCTATTAAAATGAGTGGTTTTCTATTGGGTACACCTCAATGATGTGACTTGTTTCTTCGTGTTTGACTCCGTTAGACCGTTGTTTTTTTTTTTCGTTTTTAAGCATCAGTAGATAGTTGTTCGAGGTCAATGAAAGAACTCGAACAAAAATGATCACTTACAAAAACGTAGAAAGACGAATCTGGCAGAACCTGACTACCTTGTGTCATTTCTATCTGAAGCTTCTCGTGAAATTCGGTCGGAATACTTGATTTGGATAACAGGTCGTTTTGGTTTCGGAGTTAAAGTTGGGCAGCAGTTATTTGTTTGTTGTATTAAAAAAGAGGTTACTTGATTAGTTATTTTCTAGACTGTGCGTATCGGTACTCGTGCCATGTACACCCACATCTACAATCTCTCTCTCTGCTAGGGACATCTCGGTTTGAGCCTCACTCACTTTCAAAACGTTTCACCAGCGGTTGTGTAATGACTGGCATTTTTTGTAAGTTAGAACTGTCCTCGAAAATCAATTTGAAATAGAGTCGATTTGTAGACAAAGTTTCTCCGATCTCGTTCGACAATTTTGTTTATACAATCAAAGTTGGGTGAACCAATAATTCAAGCCTCTTTCGATTAGACATTCACGACAAATTCATACGTTTCAACATGATTAAAATAATACGATACGATTGAGATGATGTGTAAATTAATTACACTTCGAGTAATGTTCTACCGATTCGATCATCAGCAGGATTTTTTCAATATAACTGGGAATGTTCGATGTACTTGTTAATTAGAACATAGTATCAGATTGAACACGATTGGCAATGGTAGTGACGCACCTAAAGGAGGAATTGGGGGATCGACCTCCCCCCCCCCCCTATAATGGAAGACCCCTCTCGAGAAAACTTTCGCCGACGTAATAGAATTAAGTTTTTGCTAATTAGGGGCTTTAATTAGTGTTTTCCCATCAAAATATGCTTGACTCTTATGGTTTTCAATTGAAAATACTAATAGGATATGTTCATAATGATAGTGACACCCTTAAAACGCTGAAAATCCAGGTGGGAATCCTGAAAATCGCCATAGTTTTCTGGAAAACCTTTTTAATTAAATATTGCAGAAAATTTGGCTTCTAATAGAAGACCCAGCCCGCCCCCCCCCCAAGAAAACTTTTACGCTGGAACACAATAGAAGACCCTGGGTCTTTTATTGTGGGGAGGGGGCTAACATCTTTGTAAATCGATTAGTGTACACTTTTTGTTCATGCCGACTCTTTGTTGTTAAACGTAATCTCAAATAAATATACTGTTCATGCAATCTCATTGATGAATTCACGAAATAAAAACGTAAAATAAGTTTTACAAATTAACCTATTTGATTGGTCTTCCCTAAGAAATATTTATTTTTTTTGTTTTTATTTTCATTTTGTAAATATATGCTGACAAATAAAAACTATGAACCAGAATAAATTCGAAAGTATTCACCACCGACAAAGAATGTCATTAAATAAGTCCTACAAATTTGGACCCCTCCCCCCCTAAACAAAAAAAACTGGTTGCGTGCCTGGGCGATGATAAAACTGTCGTCAATCAATAGATTCTTGAGACAGGCGATTGCATAAAAGGAGAATCGATTGTAATTGAAATCATTGATGTCTATCACAGTTGAGAATCCACCATTGCACCGAAAGTTTTCGAAAAATCTTTTGAATTTATTCGCTGCCATCACTCGACGAAATTAGATCTGTTTGGATAAATCCATGAGAGACATGTAATTCCTTAGTGTTACACTTGTTAGGACTTGAATCATGTACGAATTCATCAAATTTTGAAATGTCTCATAAAAAGAACCTTTCTGCACCTCACTGCTACCCGAACGAGATTTTAAAACATCTCTCGCGACGTGGCGATTATTCAAAAGTAGCACCGATGCTGCTTAGTCACGGTCACGGCTTTAGCGGCGGCGCCGCCAGAGACATCTCTGACCGAAATTCAATATCGAGTTTTCTTATTTATTAGAACATAAATGCAAGAAGAAGAGAAAGCATCGATGAACGAGAACAAAACGATAAAGAATGATGCTAAGACAGATTGAAGTGTACAAGAATAGCGAACAAATTTTGTTTGATATCAAATTTAAGGATTTAAATGCGATCGAATCGATGGACGTTTAGAATCGTCCAGAGTCTTTACTTTCTGGATTCGCTTGTTCTCGACGATTAAGTTCGAAGCGATGAATAAGAAAGAAGAGGAAAGTAAACAAATAGCCAGCACTCGAACCGACGGCGATCCATGTTGAAAAACCGATACTTTCAAGACGAATCTTTGAATTTATATCTCGATTCACCGTTATCATAACAATCCAAACGATCGAGCTCAAACAAACTAAAATTAAGTTTTGACAAAATGATCTGTTCGATATCTATGAATTCGATAAGTACAACATACAAATCAATGATGCTAAACTGACTAAGACTGTAATAAACTGTGGAGCAAGACGTCGTCGACAAATATACAAATAGCCAGCAGCAAGCCAGACAAGAATGACCGATAATGACGAGGCTATGATGGAGAGAGATGCACAGACCACCGAATAGACTAGACGGTGTGCGAAAAACGAAAGAAATTATCTATTAAGGAAAACAAATCGTTTTTATCGAGACATACTCGGCCGACAGGTCGCAACAGATTCTTTGTACAGAAGAATCCAATCTCGGCAAGTTCCATTTGGATAACCTGCATCGACATAAAATATTCCCCGATAATTCGTTTCATCGCCGGATCTAAAGTTCTTTCGATCGACTTCTGCACTAGTTGGATAAATCCAGTTCGGCGTTAATATAGCAACAATAAATCCGATTGTACTTGTTACGCATATTAAATAGCCAATGAAAAAAATACCCATCGATCAGCGCTCTTTTTTATCAATCTAAATACTTTCAAAAGCAATTAAATTAAGGTATCGGTTGACACGCAATTATCGATCGATTGACGAGCAAACAACTAACGGCTTCTAGAGGATGACTTCGTGTCGACACACAGTTGAAGTTCTCATGGAAAGACCTCTTCTTACTCGTTTTAGAATGACGCAGAAGCGTCGATCGGCAGTATAAAATATGAGACAAGTCGTGCGACGCGTGTCTTCTTCTTATTTCCGTTCGACTCTTTACAGTTAAGTAATGCGTGAAGAACGGAGAATGTCTATTCAGAGCTAATGACGACAGAAGTTCAACAAAGAGAGGGAGAGAGTGAGAAAAAAAACTGATAAAACTCACTTTCTTTCCTCTCCCTCTCTCTTTCAATGAATGATTCTCTTCTCCTTTTACCTTTGAACAGTTGCCAGGTAAAATCTTTGCTCGTTGATTAAACAAGATCAATGAAGAGCATGATTCAATTTTATCGTTGATTTACTCCAGTCATTCAACTCCCGACTGGACGAGCCAAACTCGATAAGGTTCGATCAACTATACTCATGGGTGAATAAAGAAAAAGACGAATTTTAAACTTTTGCGAGATTTCATCTCGACAGAAGACCTCGGCTTCTGTCATAAGTGGGCGAGTGAACGACGTCTCTTCAGCTAACGAACCGATGGATCGAATTTCAGGAGAATTCATCGACTTCATTAATTCTATTCTAATGAAATGTAATTTGTAGAAAAATCCGCAGCACTGTTTCAAATGACAAAGACTAACTGATAAGAAAGTCAAGATGAAGGTCAAGGGCACTTTTAAACTTTATCTTGTTAATGTAAACGCGAGAAAAGAAACTCATTCTGTTCATGAATATCTGCATGTCCGTTTTGTTTATCTTCGGCCTATGTTTCTGCGTAGACGTTGAATTCTTCGTTTCGAAGAGACATACGAACAATCTTAACTTGAAATTAACAACAATTGTTTTTCTTCTTGCATTTCATCCGGAAAATCGTCAAATGAGAACAGTTGAATCTTAGCGTTTTTCATCTCTCGAAAACAACTCGTCAAATAATATAAACTTGATCACCGACAGATTCTTTCAATCGATAATATTCAAGTCAAACATTTGATGTGCAATACTAGAACGATACGTAGACAACCATTTACTCGACAAACAACAATATTCATCATACGACGAGTTAGAATCTATCAAAAATGTATTTCTGGTTGATAAGACACGCGAGACAGCGTCTTCTCAGGCGTTGATCTATTCGGCAATCAGGTTTGAGCGTATTTATCGTTGTCAGAAAAGTTCTTCTCTAAGCGTTATCGTCGACGATCGGAAGAGGATTTTGATCTTAACTTCGATCGAGATGAAAATCTCCTCGAACAGAAACGAGACACTTACCTTGAAATCTCCTAAATTCAATTGTTTCAATTCGATGAAAAACAAAGATCAACAACAGCCCTTTTTCAATGCATGTCACCGGCATTGACGTCAATAGTTTATCTCAAAGCTGTCCGACATCTCGACTTCCACTAACTTCACCACTTTCCTAGTCGGCATCAGTCTCTTTCTTTCTCTTCGTCGAGTCGCTCATCTTAGTGAGAAGCTCAAGTTGGCATCTTGATTTAACATGAGCGTTCGCTTCAACTTCTTTCGCGTGAAACGAAATCTAAATAAGCCACTCTGAACATCGAACGAAATAATCTTTAACAACAAGAGAACGAACAACGGTTGAATTGTGTCGAAGTTTGTCTCTCGACTGATTTTACTGCAGCGACAGATCTATTCGTCCATCAATCCACCGAGATGAGTGCAATAAGAGAGGAACCAGAACGAGTATTTCTCCCTGAAACATCAAACAAATATCCAACCAACGCCGTTCCATTCCAATGGCCAATGAAACTGTTGCCGATAAACATTTTATACGGATGAGGACGATCAGTTATCAAGGATCGGATTGATTGAATAGAATTACGAGAACTCAATAGTAATATGTGAGACGCAATCATCGACTTCTATTTCGAAGTTAAATGAGCAAACTTGGAACTCGTCGTCACTTAACAAATGGGTCTTCGTCCAAAGGTGACACTGGGCGAGATGACAGATTAGTTCGAGAAGAGAATTTCGTTTCATAAGTCTCTTGGTTAATTATTGTCACTCTTTCGTTTGATTCTTTTATCTTCGCGGCATCATTTCCAGTAAATAAAGAGGAATGTCGCAACAAAACGAAGAAATCTCAAAAAGAGATCCAATGAACAAGAGTTTGGTAAAAACCGCTTTTCTCTGCTAGCTTGAGTTTAAATAGATGATAAATATATCACTATCTTCATAATGAAAGAGAATCATTAACGGATCAAATCGATAAGCTTATTGTCTTCTTTGCCGAACTGTCAAACCGTGTGTGCGAAACTGGTTGATGATAGAGTGGAGCTTAGAGCGATCGGTCGTCTTGTGTCGAAGTCGATGATTGCCGTACGCACATCGACTTTTACTCGCTTCGAAACTCTGCTTTGTCATCCATGGGTCTTCGTAGTGACCGGACTCGATCTCATTCAGTTCGATATCGTCGTCTTCCAAGTGCTACGAAACCGTATAAAAATATCGAGAGAAAAATAATATTGGTCTCCCACAGGAATTCCAAGAGTAAGTTTCGACACATGATCTTCTACTCTTTTGCGCTCGAATTTAGTAGATGCCGATACGAAACAATTCGGTTTGCGTTAAATTAATGTGATATTGAGAATTTTCAGTAGATCTGTGTAAGTTTCAAATGATTTCATGAACGTTTTGTTTTCGTCGAAAAACTCGGCTCGGGTCCCCCTCACCACCAGGGATGAGTCGAAAAGCAAATCAATATCACTAAAGCCCTGTTCGTATTATTCACAGACCTGTCATCTTGAGCTCAAATATCATTTGAAACGCCATGAACTTGATTTAGTACGGGCGCAAAAGAGTAGAAGATCATGTGTCGAAACTTACTCTTGGAATTCCTGTGGGAGACCAATATTATTTTTCTCTCGATACTTTTATACGGTTTCGTAGCACTTGGAAGACGACGATATCGAACTGAATGAGATCGAGTCCGGTCACTACGAAGACCCATGGATGACAAAGCAGAGTTTCGAAGCGAGTAAAAGTCGATGTGCGTACGGCAATCATCGACTTCGACACAAGACGACCGATCGCTCTAAGCTCCACTCTATCATCAACCAGTTTGGCACACACGATTCGACAGTTCGGCAAAGAAGACAATAAGCTTATCGATTTGATCCTTCTTCATGATCAGGCTAAATTTCACGAGTCGAACTGTCTTTGGTTTGCAAAGAGAAAATAACAAATTCTGTAAAATTTCGTTTTTGTATTTATTTGAAACCGTTGAAGGACGCTTTGAGTCGATAGATGATTTGCTTTCCAATCTTCTGTTGATCAGTAATATGAGAATGGCATTGAGAATAAGTTCAACTATACATGGATGAAACTGGTGACGCATCGATGGACATGTCTCTGACAGGTCGTTTTCTTATAAAGGAATACCGATCGACCAACGAATAGAGTTGTTGCGTTTTGCGGTTGGCTTAAGAATGAAAAGTTCGAATCTTAATTTGATGAAAATCTCTGAATGGGATGATGAAGGCAATGTAGAAATGTCAATGCGAGTTCGTATGTCAACGTGATTAAATAAATGGCGTCAATGCTGAGCTGTATAGAGTTGAAGGTGAGATGAAACAATCTGTGAAAACATCGACTGAGTTTGTTTTTGAAATCGATTTATCTCAAGTTGACGCATGTTTCGAATGAAAAAGTTTTGAACTCGTGTCGCTCAACGCACCACATAAGAGTCGATTTAGAAATTTCTATCCGATAGTTTGATCGATGGAAAATGTTTCTCTAAAATTACTAAACACGTTCGAGCTCGTTTTGATAAAAGAAATTGCATCTGACAATGAATGCGATGAATTAACTTTTTGCACAACGATAATCTGACTGAGTTCAGCATATCTTTGCTTCAATAGCGCACTTGGCGGTGCCCACATTGACTTCCACTCGAAACAGATAACTCAACATTGATGATTGTTTAAATGTTTAGACTTCTTGGGTTTTGAAAACATTTAAAAATTTCTCTCGGAAACGAAGATCGAGTTGGAAATTAGTGATGATTCCCGTTCCCGATAGCACATCATTGTAAACATAATTTCGATAATAAACATAATTACATAATAAGAAAAAAGTCTCAACATAATATCTATTTAGTGAAATGTCAACCGTCAGTCAATAGCATCGATTCAATGTTCTCAAAAATAGTGCAACACTGTATTCCGATTGGCGTTTGCTTGTGGACCATTGACGACCTGGCATGATGACTCACTCGTGTTTAATTGTAGGCTAACCAATCGATAACGAGTTGGATTTTATTTTTTATTTATAAATGAATCGAGAAAAGAGTTGAAGAAAAAGTTAATTCTACAATTAAAAGATATGAAAAGGGTCGCAACTAATATTTGCTGAAAACCGATCTGCGTTGTGTTTGACTTGTGATTGGTTGTAGAACGAACAAATTCTCTTGAACAGGATCAACAGTAAACAAAAAAAATTGTTTTTCATATTCACGTTTTGTCAGTAAACGAGTATTTTTCTTAGTTTGTTTTTCTCCTTTCGACTGACTATTTGAGACAGATGATGTTGTTCGGCATGGCGGCCTGTCGGCAATCTTGTTTTCGAAAAGAAGAATTAGACTTGAGCGGAAACGAAATGTAGATAATTGTCACGTTTCTTCGAAGTCCGTCGGCGACATGTTGAACGCCAAACTGATTTCATTGCCTTGTTTTATTCCAGATAAATACTAATCGAACGAGATTTTGTTTGGGTTATGTTGAGAGCGAGTTCATTCAATACAACCAAGTCGATAAAACATGAAACGGAAACGTTATGAATCATCAAGAGTGGCGAACAAAATCTCATGTTTAGAAAATGGTTCCAATGTTGAAGTTCAACTTGACGACGGAAAATGGTCTCGAATTAACTTTTTTCTCGCTTCATCTATGAATAAACGCATTTGTCTTCTCTTCTCTACGAACAGGCATTCAGCAATTGTCATTCAATGCCAATTAAGAAAATACCTCGTTCAAGTCGAACAAGAGCAACAGCAAGAGCAATTTTGGATCGATCGAGATCACATCAGATCGACGAATAGTTCCGATAATGTACGTCGATTTTCTTAGGTTTACTCATTCTCTTGGTCTTCATTCAGTTGACTACGATCAATCGCTTCCGTTCTACTTATCGATCAATCAGTCGAGTCAATCTTCGTCGAGAGGCGAATAAGAAAATGGAAAGAGAAAATTTGTTGGAACGAACAAGTTCAGTCTTTATCGAACAGATAGCCTGTTTGATCAACTTTCTACGTGTCGGAGATTCGTTGCTTTTCCTTCCGATGAGAAAATGAATGAGAACCTTCTCACAGCCGAAACGTTACATGTGACGATGACTCCGGTAGAAATCGAGATTCGTCGTTCTCACACGAGGCAAATCGGCTCGAGTAGCTTCGGTGCGAGAGACACATACGAGGTTTCAGCTTGATTCTGTCTTGTTTTTATTTAATCGTCGGAGAATTGTTTTCAAAATCATCTGTTGAATTCAATCCCCACGATAAACTATTGCTAAGATTCATCTCAATAGAATCCAAGGAGAATTCTGCACGTGGAAGTTTTTTAGACTTGTTCGTTTCTATTGAGGGTGACTGAAAATAAATCTCCTTCCTCTCATTGACAAGAAACAAGTTCGACGAATTTTCGATTCGTTCATTTCTTCAAAAACAAAAGCGAGTCGGTTCGACTATTTGACTATACTTCGTGAATTTAGAGAAACATTCAAGAGAAAGCGAAGAGGATCAGGAAATCATCTTGGTTCGATGAGAGATTCAAGTGAAAACTAATTGCTTCATTTGTTTGTTCCTCTTCGGTCGGTCGCCTTGCCAGAATATCGATGTTTGAATTGCTTTCATGAGAATATCTCTCGGCACGATCCGACTGAATATCGCTTTAAGCTTTTGAAGTCCGTTACTCTCTTACGAGCAATTCTAATTCGATGATAAGTTCAGCCCGTGTCGATCGTCGTTCGAAGTACAACATCGATCGAATCTCCACATTGTTCAAAGTAATGTTTGTTGACGTGAATTCAAATGATTATTTTAGAAACGTCATGTCTCATTTGAATATCGTCCCGGTCAATATCTTCGAAATGAAATCAAGTCGAACAACAAATTAGTAACTACGGCTGGTCGGGTCTAATTCTCTTTGCATTGTTTTGCCACAGTTTCGAGATAAATTTGCTTTAGATGAAAAAAGTTCGTCGTCTTCGTCTGATCGTCCATCGATATGCTTGATAAATCAATCTTCGTCTGGTTCGGCTTCCCTCGACGACGTTTCTCTCGCTCGATGAAATCGCTTGTTTCTATTTAGATTTGAAAAAGAACCGCTTGTGTCGACCAGTCAACGCTGAGAACGAACAGAGAAAAAGTCCGTTCGTCTGGAAGCCGAATAGGAACCCGACGATGCTAAGTAAAGCCGATAAGATATTCCACTTAGATAAACTATTGATGAAACTGAATTCATTGAAGCGCGCCGATCATCGAAGGTGTCGAGTTGTCGATCGACGTCGAACGAGGACAGTCTTCCTCTCGAGAGCAACTGCCGAACACGCTCGTCATCGAATGAAAACCAGGGCAAACTCGATCTTGTGCAAACGGTTGACGGTAGGAATCCGTCGAATGTCCACCTATTCACTTGAATGAGTTTGTTTTCAAAGATGTTCCAGCATGCCACGAAACATGTGAAGATATTCCATCGTCCGAAGTTCTCATCTTTCGACCAAGTAAAATGATAAATTCTCTCTATTTTTAACAAATTCATTGACTCGCAAATAAACATCTTTTTAGTCATTCGTTTTTTAGAGACAAACGACAACGACCAGCAGTCGAATCGAAGGCGATCAACAACACGTAAGAACGTTCACTTCAGCATCGCTCGCAATGACGCTTTCTTGTTTACTAATCACATATCGACAATAAATAACTCTTTCCACTCACCCCTCACAATCAGATATGAATTAAAATGAAAATAATTCTATTCGACTAACGACGATCCTCGTTCGATGAACATACTCCTTCACGCTTTCATGTTGATTAACTGAGCTTTTTGTTTGCCTTGCCCGACAAAACACTCCTCCGTGAGACTTTCGTCGCGCAGTTGAGGTGTTTTTCGAATCATTTGTCGTCAAACAGGCGATATGATCAACCCGAGATGAGACAAGACAGGCGAACAGCGAGAGAAAAACCGCTTTAACAAATCGAAGATGATTAGAATAAGGAAAAAGGAAAAGAAATGGAAATGGAAATTTTACTATTCTAGGTGATTGTCTCGTCGATGAACAAAATGGAATTGAACAACACGATCACGAACACGAGCGAGACGAAGGAGAAGAAAAAGGAAAAGAAGACGATGAATCGGTTTCGAGAAATGAAAAGGCAAATGAAAAAGTCGATTTAATGACGAGTAGAAGTTTGTCGATGTTCATTTGTTCGTCATCTTTGAAAAGCGTCGATAAAAGTGATGGTTTGGTGCATGTGGGCGAATCGACGTCATCGAAATTTGAACTAGACGTTAAACTGGAAGAAAAGAGTTTGTGTTTTCTCGAAACTCCTCCTCCGTCATTGCCGGAGATAAATCTAAGCCAAGAATGTGATTATGCCGGTGAGAAGCCGTCGAAAATGTTCAAATCTAAACGTAAGCAAAGTCGACCGCAGAAAAAAGAAATTCGAGCCAATGTTTCGACCGAAGACAAACGAACAATGGACTCGTCATTGAATGCAAAGCAAGACGAATGTTTTCCATCGAGAGAGACGAACGCGTCCGATCGAGGTTACCTGTCCGACGAATACAACGAGCCGCAGGCACCGTCTAACTGCTCGTTGACGTGCGAAGACTTGAAAAACTTCGAGACTTCATTGGATGAGCATCGAGCCGACCAACCGAACGGGTCGATGAACATGAAGTCAATTAATAACGATGATAAACTGCTCATCGACCATTTAACGAAGTTGATCTACAAAAATGACGACAATTTTCATTTACTGAACAACTATTGTTTAGGCACGAAGAGGAAACAGGAACATGATCAACGTCTTTGTCTCGTATCCGACATAGTGATGAAATTATTTTCCATATTTCATCAAACGAATCCCGTCGGTCTGCTTCAATTTATTCCAGGCGAGATTAAAGCGCAGATGACTATATCGATAGACCAAGTTTTCAACATTAATTTGCGAAAGAAATTCTTCCTCAAGCGTCAAAAGCACTTGAGGAACATTTCACACAAGTATAAATTTATGAAAAATAAACGAACCAATCCGAAGCAAAATTCGTTAAACAATCATCGTCACGAACACGAACATAAGCAGCAACTCTGTGCTCACGAGCAGGTTCTTCTGTCGGCTTCGAATCCTGCTGATAGCTTCTCGTCAACTAGTCTCAACGAGGAGAAATCCGTTGAAGATGTTCTAGCGCCGAAATCGAACTCGTCTGATTCGAACATAGTTCGACAAATATCGATTCTACCCAAAGAACGCGACCTCTATGAAGTCATTCATTGTTTGTGTAATTATCAAGTTGACAACGGATTCATGATTCAGGTAAACACTGATTTCTCTTCTCTCTCGCTCTCTCATGCACCTTTTCTACTTAACATACTTTTCTCACGCTCTATCGAAGTGCCCAAGGCACATCGAGTTTTTCGAATAAAACCAAATAATATCTAATTTCGAAACTATGTTTTAGTGCGAAAGCTGTTTGTGTTGGTCTCATTGTGAATGCGTGAATGTAACGGCGAGTTCGATTCCGGTTTGTTTCAAGTGTAAAATATGTCGAAAAGCTCAAGGTGAATGAGAATTCGAATAGAACTTTCTCCTGAAGAAAACATTTGAACATTGTAGATGAACGTCGAACTCAATTTTGTTTCCGATCGATGTTGGACGATGAAGCGACGTCGTTGTTTTTCAATTCGTCGAGCAACGGCGAGCAAGTTTCGCACTTTGTCAACTACTGTCGACTTCTATGGAGTCTAAGAGAAGAGACCGTCGCTCTCAAACAACGTTATGCACCGGTATTGAGATGCTTGCAACATCTTATCAGGTAAGCAGAATATCGAGCTCGATCGGCAAGTGATGAATAGACGAACCAATGGAATTCTTGTTCGACTTTTCAGATCCGACGATTTGAACGAACTTTACAGATATGCCAATATCAACTGCGGTGGATTAAACATGAAAATCGAGCAGAGAAGAACGAACCGAGTTCACTTGGAAACCGTCGCTGAAACAATAAACGACGTTGTTCATGCTGTATCGTCGGCCACTCCGAGTAAATCTCTTAGATCTAAATCCTATTCGAATAAACGATTGCTAACAGTTGTTTGTTTGTTTATTCCGAATTCGTTTGTTAAGATAGCTCATGTTTATCAATCGAATTTGAAATCGACAGCGGCAAAGGCAAGAAAACGGCGCTGCTCAACGACCAACTCAGCGTTTTGATCTGCCAGTTATTGGACGATGAACATACGAAGGATATCCGGAATACGATTAAAAATCGTTATGAACAACTGATGTCGATGATCGACAATAAAATAACGAATATTCTTGTTGAACATCAAAGTAATTACCAAAATCAGCCAGACCGATTAGATTCACTCGATTGTTTCGTCGAACGACGAGATATGAGAATAAGTTCGCACGAGTTCGTCGAGTAGGATTATGGTTACTCTCAAAGTCAGTCGATTCGCTATTTCGAATCAAACATGTTTTTTGCAGTTTCAGATATTCTTTGCAATGTGACAGTTGAAGTGTTGAATGAGAAAGAGAGACAGACTTCGCCAGCCGGTTCACAGGGCGAATCGATTATTGAGTGATTTTGTTTGATTGAGAAACGTCATAAGATTCATTTGAACTTGTGTAAGCCGAGTGGAGCGTTCTATTGTTTAGTTATTGATCTGAGTTAACACTTGATTTCGTCGAAACAGTGAATAAAGCGTGAAGAATCTCGCTTTGAAGACTTTCCTCCGAAACTCTCGGATTGAACTCGAATATGAATCGTAGAACTGGTCGAGAGTTTCTGTGAGAAACTCAAAATCAAGCTGGTTGAATTCAAGTAGCGACGCTTGCGCTTCTTTGGAAGTTTGGAACGGCCGACACTCAAGTCGAACTGAATCTTGTCGTAAATTGTCTTGTCCCACTCTAATTGATTGTGAATTTGGTTTGTCTCAAATATTTCCCATCTTAACTTATCAATGAACATGTCCAGACCGGTATTTACATTGAGGAAGTTCGTTTAAGTCAAACTTTCATCTACGCACATAAGAAACAGCGAAGAACATATGACAACAGGTCTATGTTGACGGTATCTCCTATTTGAATAGCTAGATCGCGGATAAGTTGAGAAGAGAAAAAACCGGGATCCAACGATTCGGGGATCGATTAGAGTGGAGAAAATCAATTAGGAGCATGATCTAGTCTGACTACAGACTAGAACATCAAAACAGTTATGTCGGCTTCATTGACTCGTTCGGGGAGAACAATTAATTAAGATGTTCAGTGATCAAGTTTGAGTGCATCGTAGAAAAATCCCAGTTTTCTGTCATTGACACTATTGAGGGTGAGCTACTGATTTAAATGAAGTATTTGAAAAACAGGAGTGAATTGTTTCGACGTGCCTGAGTAGTTAATCGACGATAGAAAGGACACTGGTGAAATCGAATCTTGATTCGACGTGAAAGTCGATCGTGAAATGGTGACATAGATGATAGGCTGTAAAGAGATGTGTCCATCTGTGAGACTGTCTCGTGGCTCAATTAAGATTAGTCATTCGATTCTTTGTCGAGAAGAAATCCGGGGATAGGTCGTCCAATCGAATTGAATGTAACGATTTTTGTTTCGCTTTGTTAAAATAAGCCGTATTTATTTAGAACTGCAGGCTGAAATCGATATTGAACTAGCTCGCAACTCGATGGAAATGACTGGTCAACATCTTTGTTACGATGTCGATGAACAACGACTGAAAGCGGCTATTGAACGGCTGACTTGTTGAGTTGAATTTCGCGTGGAGTAACTGCGAGCAACACGAAATCGACAAAGACGAATCTGTATGAATAACTAACTGTCGAAAGAAATATTCCTCGATAGACACGTACTTATGTAAATCAATTGACTGGTTTCTTTTGTACATATTATAAATAACATCTAGGAATATATTTTGTTTGTCGTGTGGCTGTTTCATTATCTTTTCTTGTCGCTCTACTGTTCGCCTTTTCTATTTGTTCTTATTGTGCTCGGTGTCGTTCAACGTATTCTTGCCCTGCTCTCTTTTGTTTGTAACTCTTGCTTTTAATTATGATAAACACGCGTTTTTTCTTTCTTGTTCCATGTGTTGAACCGAGCGAAGGAGAGACAATCGTTCCTTGCTTTCCTCGCTGGCTTTGTTTATTATTCCCCCATCTATGAAACGTTGATCACGAAGACAGGCAAGCTATTGTCTCTCTCTCTCTCTCTCTCTCAATGTCTCCGTGTCTTATAGAGAACAGCGAGGATTTTCTTTAGATAAATAAAAAGGAGAAATATGAATTCGAATGAAGTTGTTAACGTCGAAAGAGAAACAATCAATTTATTGTCGTTAGTAAAGTAAGTGTGAAACGATAGAAAAGGAAATCAATCGAATAAATGTTGAGTGTTTCATTCTTGCCTAGATTAACATTAACTCGATTGACCGATGACTCGTCGTTGTCGTCATCAGCGTTATCGAAAGAACTTTGTCAACTGTCGGAAGGAACTAACAATAATGTGACTAATTTCATATTAACACTTGAACGTCTTCTCAATTTTCGATTGAAAGGTTGAGAACAATAATTAAGAAGGAAATCAACTGTTGAATTCATAATCGTTTATTTGTTTGTTAAATCTGTCGACTAGAGACTTGGCTTTCCGAACGTCGACATTATTGGGAATTCGTTCGAATGTCATTCATCGGTTCCGATCGAGAACGAAGTCTATCGATAGCGGATGACGTTTAAGCTTATATTTATTTAATCGATTTTCGATCTCTTTAGTTATTCAACGCGTTGAACACCAGTCAAATACAAAATCTATGAAATTAAAAGTATAAACGTTGAATCGAATAGCTCTCCAATTGAGTTTATTGTGAAGCGGGAATCGGAAACGGTGGGATGCATCGATTGAAATTCATCGAAGCAACTCGTCGAGTTTCACTTATGGTTGAAAACCGATAGATGTCGTTTCTGGGTGTTCACTAGACGCCCCATTTGCCTATCAATAGATAGACTCGACTCATCCGAGCCCTTCACAAGTTTATTTTGTTGTCGACATTAGTGGGGGAAATCGTTCATTTCGATGATCACTAGACAATGCTCGATGTTTATCTAGTCGTCCGATGAATATTGAGTAAAATAGGCAAGACTCCATTCGTCAAACATGGATACTGTTGAAAATATAATTTTTATTCTCTTTTGTCGATCGATCAGCCTCCTCATAATGAAAACAGTTTGTTCAAGACAATCAGTTCAATCGACATTTTTCGATGAGAAACTATGTTGTTTCTCATCGTAATTTGCTTTTCGTCGTTCGAGTTTTATTCGTCGTTGACCGGTTCGATTTGTCTGTTTAAGCGAGACGACGAATAGCGATTTTGAGTTGAGAATTATCTGTCAATTATTAGATCAATGCTGAAAGATACTAATGAAGTCAAAGTTCGGTGTATCAGCAGATCGACTTGCTCGAGAAATCAATCGTCGATCTTCTTGCTTTGTTTCCACTCAATCCTCTCTACTCTACCGTGTCGATCTTGAAAATCTTGTTTTTCTTTCTCTATCTGAAAAAGCCGTTCGTTTTCATTGAATTAGCCGTAATGGCTCGTGTTCCAACCTGACACATTTCATGTCATAGAACTCAACTGAAATAACTCGGCAGAGGAGACGTGATGATTGATCACAATACGAGCACGGTTTCTTCGACATGTTAACTCGTATCTTTGGACACGAAGTGAAACTTTTCATCAATTTTATTCTCGGCTGTCAGTGGAGTTCATCTGAAATCGGTAGATCGTGTTATCGAAACAATTTAGATTATTTCAATGACTGAATATTGCCGAAATCAGCGAGAGGCATTTCAGCGAGTTCGGATGCGCGTTTCTTTCATTTCAATAAGAGAGAGTCAGTGAGGTGTTCAACACTGATTTTTTCTCATTGAGATAAACCGCAAACATTCACAACTATTTATACGTGTTGAATTTAGTCGAGATCTTTTTATTCTACGTCGTTTAAGTCAATTATCTTATTTGCCAATGTCTTTGCCTGTCTAGTACTTTCAGAAAAGCGAATTGTGCGAAAAACAATTCGAATAACATTGAATAAAATGAGACGTTCTCATGATAAACGAGAGAAGCCGAATGTCAATCATTGCGACATGTTGTAGCAGTTGAAGGGGAGAGACTTTTGAAGCAGCGATCCACGGTTGCAGGAGACGAATAAGAACCGATTGGGTCTCGAATTCTTTCGAGAAAACAGGAACATATTTTTAATAATTAGTTTCATTTCTTTCAATAAGGGTCGACTTTGGATTAAATTGGGATTGATGGAAAAACAGTTATCGGAATGGTTTAAATATCTTGTATCGGACTTGACTCTTGTTCGGTAATAAAAAGAAAAACGAGAGAAAGAGAAGACGATGAAGAAATAGTATCGACGAAAATGAATCCATTTTAGAAAATTTTATCGTGATGATTCAATAATGAATTCGTCACGAGTCTTGATTTTATCGGAGAAATTCGACCGTTTGAATTCGATTGATCTCAGGTGTTCGAATAGTCTTCTTGAGGTTTTGAAAAACTTATTTTTGTGTCGTTCTGCTTAGATTCAGTGCGAAGCAAGATGATCGATTCGATTCCCGTTTGCTATTCTGTGAACCGGCCATCGATGTCATTGACTTAACGTCCTACCTGCGTTACAAATCGAAGAGGTAAACAACAAGAATTGAGAACTAGAGAGCCGATTTAATGTCGTTTTTTCCAATAAAATAAAACAAATGGAAAAGTGTTAGACAAGACGAATCGAACGATGCGGACATCGATGACGACAGTGAAGAAGCAACGACAAGATTAACTTGTGTCAATGAACTTCAACCATTAAATAGAATCGGACGAGAGATGATATCTTTCGACAAATACAAACTTGAAGTTGAACAACGTGTAAGTGCCCCTCGCTTTTCAATCGACAGTCAGTCAGTCAGTCGGTCAGTATAAGCATGTTTAAGTCATTTGGGCAAGCGTCGTATGTACTCGGTGGAGATTTTCATTGATAATTAGAGACATTCTTCATTGAATTCGGATAGGCCTTCCTGCGCGATTGAGCTTAAGCGGCGAGAAGAGAATAAGAGAGACTCAAATTAAGTTTCTTCTTTAGAGATACATTGAAGAAGTTCTCAATGATCGTGATCGTCAATTGGAAAAGTTAAAGTCTCGATTTGAGATGTTGAAGAGTGAACGGGAAAATGATATTGTTTCAATGGAAAGTCGAATCGTTGACCTTCAACTGCAATTGTCCGTATTCAATTTCAAATAGCTATTTGCATGTCTTCTCTTTTTTTCTCTTTACACACGATGTCAACCTTAGACAGACAGTTCGATACGAGCCAAGACTCAAAAATACTAAATCCGAGCAATGGTCTCTGGGGACGTCACGAAAAAATCTTTTCAATATTTCGAATCGAAACGAAGATACACCCACACGGCCAGCCAACCATCAAAACGACGATCAACACATGTAAGTTATTGATAGACGTCGTGCCGAATTTATCCGTGAATGTTATTTGCTTGAGTTCAGGATTCCAAAGTCGATCTAAGAGCTCGACATCATTTAAATGAGATTCACTCGTTTAAATTGAAATTAAAAGTCATTCATTCCCAGAATATTCAGTTCAATTAACTGATTAAGCCGGAAAGAACAGCTGAAGTGAAAGGGCAAAAGAAATCGAACTCGTCCCAGATCGTTAGTAAACGACAGATTTGTCAAGATTTCCAGTAGATGATCTTGATTCCGTTTTAAGATGATCGTATTAAACAGTTGAAGAACTAAGCTAATCATACTTTTTGAAACGTGGATCTCTCGTTCGACTCAGCGTCTCTGGAAAAATACTGCAAATATTACATGTTAATTCGCAGCAGCCAAATAGATATGTTCGCATCGGTATTCTCACTTTAGTTAAACGTAGATCGATGTGCGTCATTGCAAACAATTAATATGATACGAAATCGTTCTACTCGGTCAAAGTAAAAGTTGTAAAAATCCTATCAGAAGTTAACTTGAAAGGCGACATTGAAATCCAATATCTGCCATTAGAAGATAAATTATCAATAAATCTGTTCGAACTAAGACGTAAACATTTGAAACTATGGTTAGACACTGTTCTAACATTGAAATGTAAACTCTTATCGAAACAGATGCGTTTTGTCCCATTCAACTGAAACAGAACATCGTGGTGAAGTAGATCTTAACCGTTTAAAATACTCTTCGTACTAACATCGGTGATGCGAACATCGGCGAAATCATGACGAAAAACAACCCGCTCTATTTATGAACAGTTTGCAGAGAAGAATTCGTTTTTCAATAAGATTGCTTTGATAGATAATCATGAAGCAATCGGATCAATTTAAAGAGGAACGACTCGTCAAAAACATGAAAAAAAGCTTATCGGTCATGTGTCACAATTGCTCATCATATGAAGGTTCGTTTTGGCCCAATAAAACGAACATAATCTTAGCAAAATTAGTTCGAATTCCGAGATTAAAAGTCTGCAAGCCAATGCAAAGCAGAAGTGTCTGTAGGATTACTTTGTTGCACTGTGCCTTGCCCTGTTTAAAAAAAAGTCATAAAATTACAAAGTACTCTAATCTACCAAGCTCTGCTCTAGAGCAGGAGAACATGAATTCTTTTACTATTTTCTGTTCTCTAAGCATCTCTGAAACAAAAGCGGTTTCATTCAAAGTGACCGACAAAATATAGACCGTATATCGGTGAATTCACAATGATATTCAACTCGATTTTGTAGTGATGTGTTTAAAATATTGAATTAAAGCCAATATTGCGGCAGATTAAGAAGAAAACCATTGAGATGCTTTCCAGATCTTCATTATAAATCAAAACAGAAAGACCTTAGATCGATTTAGTCATGATCGAGAATTTACCTTTCTTTTAGTCAAATGCGTCCAATTGATGTTACAGTTCGAGCAGATGCAGACGAAGTTAGTTAATTCATTTGGAATGAATAATGATGTTTTTCTGATAGTTATTTCAGTCATCGACTGTGATTAACGAAAATCTTGAGCGGAAAACTACCAATGATCCTAAATTTCAATTTGCTCATTGTGCAAACCGTTCAACAATAAATAACGATGACGATCAATATGAAGTTGTTAGTCCGCAAGCATCAGCTCTTAATAAAACATCTATTGAAATAAAAGTTGCGTCAAATCCTGAAATGTCATCATCAGTTACTTCAATGATAACTTCATTATCATCATCATCATCTCTCGCTTCAAATGATCAAGATCATTCATCAACACAACGAACAAAAATAAGCCCAGGAAATTGTGATCAATCAGCCATTCAAGAATCTGACCAATTTGAACGTGTTTCTGCGCCCGCTGAAAACACTTATTTATCGCAAAAAACCACTTCAACCGATTAATGTTCTATAATTTCATTGAATGCGGCCTTTTCTATATAAAGATCGTGCCGTATGTCTTCCACTGTAAATTTTGAAAATCTAAAAAATATTTTTGCTCTTACTTGATATTCATTGAGTCATTAATGAGAAATTTCAATTATTTTTGTAATCGTAAATACTAATCAATGCTAATTTTGTGATGAAAAATCGTTTATATTCTCTTGTGTTTCTTAAATTTTAATACACTCGTGATTGCCATTAAACCTTTTCACTTAAAAACAACAGAGACCAAATCAGGCTGAATAGATACTGTCTTATAAACGACTCTAGAATTACGATCGGATAGAATGTAAATATTACAACTATACAGGGGACAACCAAGTGGGCATACTCGAAAGTTCTATCTTCTAAAGCTGAAATAATGGAATTCGTATGTTTATGGTTAGCGCCTGCCCGTGGAAATAACTTTTTACGAAAACCACTGTTTCATCATAGAGCACCTTGGTGTCTATTGGATAGTATCCATAAAGCACGGTTCAGAGCAGAGCTCCGAATCGGATGGGACAATCCCATTTCATTCCATGGGTCGAAATTACTTCTCCTAAATGTCTCATGGGACATGTTGGGACGAAACATGGATCGGTGGAACAACATGGAATGAAAGATTCGTCCCATGGGATATTCTGGATTTTTCGTTTATGATATTTTTGTATAAAAGATGATATTCTTAGACATCGGCGAGAATCAATCTCATTTTCCGTTCTTATATTCTGTTGAGGGCTCTTGTTAGATCATGTATTCACTTCCCGATCATCTAGACGAATCCTTTGTGATGAAAATCTCATGACTCTCCAGCAATGTTTAGATTTCCAAAAAAAGAAATGTTGGATGTTTCGAAAATTCCGAACGTTTGAGTTCTGAATTGTTGGGTGCGTGCAAAAATCTATCTAATATTCGAAATTTCCAATATCTCTAAAAACTTCGGTTTCACTACTGTGTATTTATCGCGTCGACGGAAACTTTGGAAATTTCGGTAATTTCCTTTTTCAGGAATCTAAATAGAATTCTGAATCTCATAAAGTGAATACTATTGCTTTTCCGCTCTCCGCCTCAGTATGTAATTATATAGCTTCATAACGGTTCCATGACGAAAAATTGCGACTTCGAATATCCTTGAATGTTGCAACGAATCAGAAAGACAAAAAGTGAAGTAAAAAAACGTCGATGTCCTTTTAAGAATAATGTGGTTCTAAAGCATTATTGTTGCGCGAATTGCTTTGTTAGTGTTGCCGAGGATATATGAACATTGAGCTGATTCTTCTTCTATTTGTTAAAATAGATTGTATTTGAAAAGCGAAAAAATAAAAGTTTTCTGCAATTTGAAAATTTTCCAATATATTTGATAAGTAATATAATTTTAACTTGCATGAAAATCCCATGGGACGAGATGGGAGGGGATGGGGCGAGACGAAAATATTTTTAAAATAGGTCCAATGGGATGCGATGCGCCGACTTCTGAATTCTATGGGATCAGATGGGATGATATTGGACGGATGAAGAAAATTTGTCCCGGTGCACGAATTTCTCGTCCCATCCCATCCCATTCGGATTTCTGGTTCAGAGCAATATTTCACACGCCGTTCACAAGCCGCAGTTCCAAATATAGCGGTTCTTACAGGTTTTTTGAACCGCATTATCTGCATAATTGCCGTATTTTCAATACAGCAGTTGGTACCGATTTAAGAAACTGCACTGTACCGAATCAGAACCGTCGTTTCAAATATAGCGGTTTTTACCGGTTTTGTCAATGCTACAAAGTGTTTGGTGGGTAAAAAACTGTAAGTACTAAATTGACTTTGCTCAGGAAAAATTCTATCTGCGGAGTAGAAAAATTGAATGCTTAGTAGAAATATTGAACGCTCAGTTAATTAAAAGTTTGCCAGTAAAAAAATATTTGATAAGTTTGATAATTAAAACCTTAGTAAACATCGTTTTTGCTCAATTAATAAATGGAAATTACACTAAAGACGTTTATAGATTAGTAAAATGTTTGAATTACTGAGTAACTTCGAATGAAGGCGAAGTGCACGGCTATCTAAGATACGACGTATTTTCTAATGGCGGTATGGCGTGTACACTCTTTCTTGCTTCCTTTATATGAACATTAAACTGGTTCCAGGTCATATCTATATGCCACCTCTATTTTTCTTCATTTTGACGTCATACATGAATAGTTATACCTTTGCTTCGAGTATTTTCTGGTACAAATAAATCTGTTTTTCTTTCCCCTTCATTGATGCATGATCTATATTTTTTCTCGAGAATTCGTTTATATTTGGCACTTTCCAGCGAGTTCTCGAGTACGTCTTGTCAATAAATAAATAAATAAATATATATGTGCCACCGAAAGGTGTTCTTGAATTAACAAACTATGACAAACTTTGTGGTGACACAGCGATATGAAAGCTCATCTGAATCCGAGGATGAAATGGAAATCGATCAACAAGATATCAGAGAAAAAAGAAAAGTTCGACGCAAGCTTATTTGTATTGAAGGCAATCTTTTTCTGATGATCACAAACCTCATATTGCCAGGAAGCAAGAAATTAATATTTTTACTTAGTCAGTTATGGCACTTAACTTAAATAGAACTGCATATGCACCTAGATATTGTCAATACTTTGCCTATAAAATCGACCTTGTTTACTTAAAGTTAAAATAAAAGACAGAAAAAAGAATTTTTTTCTTAATATTATGTTCTATAGATCAGTTAGCAAAAATTCTTTTTTGTGTACTCAAAAAGTGAGTACGCTAAAATCGGTCAGTGTGTCCGGCCGTCCGGTCTTTTACACGATAAATTTCGAAAAGAGAATGCGATCTCGATGAAATTTTCTACACAGTGTCCCCTTAACCGTGTCTCGGTTGAGTTCGCAGATGAGCTTGATTCGTCCAGGCATAGCTGAGTTATAGCAAAAATAGTGATTTTTCTATTTGAATACTGCCCCATGTCGGTTTTCATAAAAGAACTTTTCCTATCATAATCAAAGAAAACCCCACACTATTATGTATCATTTGATAGAGAATTTTACGAGCTACAAAATGATATACCAAACATTAGGAAATAAGAAGTCTCAGTCATCTATTACAAAGACACTTAAACCAAAATTGGTTCTGCTTTTGTCCATGTTATGATTGATCGAAAATTAAAGCTTCATCTTCCAATCAAAAAGATGATTCTTCGAAGTTTTCTGTGGTGGAGAACTCAAATCTAAGCGCCAATTGCATCAAAATTCTATTGGATGAGCTCTGACCAATAGAAATCAAGTTTTAATAGGAACGACTTGTTAGGATCATTTTGATGTCTACACATGCTATGATGATTCACCTGTTTAGACAAGTTCAGCCCTAATTCAGAACCGATGAGCTTTTAAAAACTTTCACTATCATAAACTGAACTATTTGAACAGTTCTTTTCAATAGGGATGCATCAAATCCTACCTTTAGATGATATATATGACTCATTTACGATGTCAAGGTCCGTCAGTTCCTGTCAAACCTTCAGGTGTTCTGTACTCGACTTTTATTGCTCTATCTCTCTAAAAAAAAAGTATTCCATAAAACCTGGAGAGGTTTTCCGAGTTTGTTACTATCTGAAACCGTTTATGGGTTTCCGACACACGGTTTCCAAAGTCTCGGAAACCGATAAGCGAAGTGAAAATATCCTCAGCATACCAACTTCGGAAACGGATTAAAAGTTTCCGAAGTTGCATTGTTCCCAATCTGAAATGAGAACCACCGGATTGCTATAAACCTGGTCAATCGTTCTGCATACCAGACCATCCCGGGCTACAATAAAGATGCGGACAAGATACTGTATCCTGCAGGAACACTTGGCTAATCACTGGAACGTAGCAGCAGCACTCAGTCCGGAAACTTTACTTAAGTTTTTCCAATGATTTCCACCGACTTTTGCCGTAAAACACAGCAAGTTGGTAGAACTCAGTAGGAAAACCTCGACGAAGCTGTCGGCATGGGTAACACTTACAAAATGCCTCTGATTTCACGTGCGTTTCTAGAGTATACGGTCACTCTACCCCATCTTCTCTATCAGTTCCTGTAGCATCTGGTTCATGAAACCACAGACTTGCGATGTTGGATCTAAATAGAAATAAAACAGTTCATAAGCTTTCAACTTTCAAAATCCAACGCACCATTCTTATTTCTTCATCTAATGTTGTATCTAAATAGAAATGAACAAATTGATCAGCTTTAAAGTATTAAAATCGAACTCACCGTTATTCTTAGTTCATCTGCTGTTGGATCAGAATAGACATAAAACAGTTGATAAGATTTCAGCTTTCAAAATCGAACTCACCATTATTAATTCGTCATTATATATAGGAGCTAAGACAAAAATAAAAGAAATAATGATTTTCTCTTCGAGTGATTTAACAATTGACTTCGTGAGAAGCAAGTATTAAGTGAAAATAATGATATAGATATCACCGATCTTACGATTCATACCATGAAAAGTGACGCGTATTTTCCCAGAATATCAAAAACGCGAAACACTTTTTAAGGATTCTTTTAACTAAGAGAATCATTCAATAATAACTTACAAAAAAAGAAAATCATCTACATCCACCGAAATTTCCAATATTACACTATTTTGCCGCTATTAATACAACGCCTTTATAAGATATTAGTATTTGCTCAACGACCCGGTTAAATAAGCCCCTTACCGACAACTTATGTTTTAAGCACCAGAAAAAGCTCATAAGACGACCTGCGTTTCTGACCAATACAAGTTCAGTTGGAGAAGAGGAAAATGGATTCGAATTCTGGGCCCAAATAAACTATTGCAAAGTTCGATGAAAATGGAGAAAGCAGTTAAGAGAGGTTCCATGAGAATACCACCCAAAACGGTATGCAAAAGTTGCCGAAAATTTTTAGATTTTGAAATTGCCTATCACGTTCGATAGAGCATTCAAAGATAGGCATATTTCCAAAATTTTATTGATTTTAAGTGAAGTCTTCTGGTGATTTAC